>CM076582.1:112713767-112970473 GCA_034641835.2 Pinus albicaulis
TACGCTGCACTTGTGCCGTAACATCACCATTCTGTAATGACTGCTTTTTAATATAAGAAGACTATGTTTTCCAACTTAATTCGTATTTGAGGACCGTTGCCAAGGCTGGTGTAGAGGGCCCCTGCTCAGCTAAGGTTTTGTGCATTAGTGTATAATTTTAATTTCATTTCATTGTGTCATAATCCATTCATATGTTCATACATTGCATTTGTTTCATTTCTATTTATAAACTTCCATAATTTCCATTTCATTTCTGTCTTTCATGTTTTATGTTGATAATCACTGATCAGTGTTCTTGTTTCAGGTTATAGATAGGCAGCCCGGGCATTTTCATAGCTTTTTGACTAATGACATGGAACTAACATTGTTCTGCTGCTAATTTTCTTTTCATAGTTTCTGTTTAAGTTCAGTATTGCTTTGTTCATTTCAGTTTTGCTTATTTGCTTCAGTAGTTAAATTTAGATATATTAAGCTGCTCATAACATCTTCAGTTGCCTCCGAAAGCCACAGCTGGACTGATGGTGAGGGATTGTATTATGAAATGTGTAGTTTAGTATTAGTTTCTTTTCTGCAAATTTAGATATATTAAGTTGCTCATAGCATCTTCAGTTGCCTCCGAAAGCCACAACTGGACTGATGGTGAGGGATTGTATTATGAAATGCGTAGTTTAGTATTAGTTTCTTTTCTGCAAATTTAGATATATTAAGCTGCTCATAGCATCTTCAGTTGCCTCTGAAAGCCACAGCTGGATTGATGGTGAGGGATTGTATTATGAAATGTGTAGTTTAGTATTAGTTTCCTTTCTGTAAAATTAGATATATTAAATTGTGCATGACATCTTCAGTTGCCTCCGAAAGCCACAGCTGGACTGATGGTGAGGGATTGAATCATGAATGTATGGTTTGATATTAGTTTACTTTCTGCAAGTTAGATATCAGTTACTCAAAGTTGTTTATGATTACTTCCGAAAATCATAGCTGGATTAATGATGAAGGATCAGAAGATAAATTGATGTAATCTGATTTAGATTTATTTTGTTGCAATTTTGAATTCCTTAAGCATAGTTTCTTTTGTGTTTAGTCAGCAACAAGAATAGTTTGGTTTTCATGCTCAATAGTTCACTGTTTTGATTTGTTAGACTAGCAGCACCTTTTCATTTCAGCAACACATTTTCATTTCCTTTCAAGTCTTGTCATTGTAAATTTCAAATTTCTTTTTAAGGTTTCAAGTTGGTAAATCATTATAGGGGATATCATTTCCTTGAAAAAACATAACCAAACTTGTTTTCATCTTAGAATTTCCATTTCACCTTAGAAAACCAAAAACAACAAAAAGTTAAGAAATAGGTTATCTTGCACATATAGTGCGCCGCACTTCATCAGCTTACGATTCCCGGATTGACAAATTAAATGCAGCAATTTAGGACACACTCAATTGACCAAACACTTTCCTGCGTTTTTCTCGATTGCTCAATTATGAATTATCCCCTATTAATTAGGGAAATTCCTCATCCATAACTTCACAATCCATCATAGGCCTTTTGGATCATATGCACCAATTGCATAACTTGATTATTATACAATCATTGTACACTTCGAGCTCCAATCTCAATTTGGTAGCTCATATATCACACATGCATGAGTTTTTTATGGTTGACTTATCAGTTAACTGGTTTATCACAGAGTACACACCCTACTACTTGACCTCCCACTAGTTCCTCCAACAGTTGGAATTAGTTTAACTGAATTTAAATTTTTTTTACTGAATTAATTAATGAAAACTCAAAATAAACTCAACCTGGACTACTATAAAGTAGGAGGCACTCTACATGACTCAAGTTAGGCCCTCAACTATAATTAACTAAACCAGCTAAGTCAAACTAACTTAGTTAACTCGTTCAAGTTATTATAGGGGAGATCATTTCCTTGAACAAACATAACCAAACTTGTTTTCATCTTAGAATTTCCATTTCACCTTAGAAAACCAAAAATGACAAAAAGTTAAGAAATAGGTTATCTTGCACATATAGTGCGCCGCACTTCATCAGCTTACGATTCCCAGATTGACAAATTAAATGCAGCAATTTAGGACACACTAAATTTACCAAACACTAGGCAAGCTAATCCATTTGCAATGACTTTTTGACTCCTAGGAACAAACACTAATTTGTATTCAACAAAGGTTTTCAATAAATCCATAGTGTCATTCATATATGCTCTCAGCCTAGGATGTTTCGTTGTTTATTTTCCATTCACCTGTTTAATAATCAGCTCAGATTCTCCATGCACAGTTATCCTATGGGCTCCTAATTTTTTCAACAGAGTTAAGCCTAAGATCGGAGCCTCATATTCCACAATATTGTTTGTACATTTGAAGTGCAGGTTGTAGGCATGGCTCTCTGCATAGTCACTCTCTGTATTATGTATCCACACTCCTGCCCCAGCAGTTCTCTTGGTGCATGACCCATCGAAACTCATCTCCCACAGGGGTCCACTCCTGTTTTTGTTACCATTTCTTTCCCTACGGCTGGGTTCGCCATTATGTTGCATCATAGGGTCTGCACTAGGCTGTGGGTTGTTTAGATTTTCTTTATGGGCGTGGAGATTAGAGAGGTGACTAGTTGGCTGATTGCATTATGTTTCTGGTTTATTTTGAGCTTTTATTTCAGTGTACTGCTCTGATTTTTCTACGTCTTCCTCCTCTGAGTCTAGGGTAGCCATTATGTTAAAGTCCATTGGCTCTATTTTCTCATTTGTATCTTTGTTTTGGGACGTAGACCCTTCTAAGGAATCACCATTATAAAGGATGAAGGATTCAAGCTCTGTATGTACAGAGTATAAAGGAGAGTTCTAAGGCTTCTCAGGGCTACTCACCAGGAATTTCATTTGTGCCTCCCTGTACAGTCTTCTAAGCTGGCTGAAGATAGGGATTGTGGCATATGAGCCATCCATCTGCATTGTACCCTATAGTTTGGCTCCCCATGATCTAGATAAAAGCATGCCATACTTAGGTGGCACATCTGCCACCACAACATCCATGACCATACACTTAGCAGGAATTTGGGTTAAGCTCACACATAAGTCTTTGATCAGGCCTAGGCATTTTACTCTGCTAGAATCAAATGAATATAGATCTTTGTAGGGATGGGTTATCTCTAGGCCCAGCCTTTCCATGACTACCTTAGGAATTAGGTTGAGTGATGCCCCAGAGTCATGCATTTCGTTATGAAGGATCTTGTCATGAATGTTGAGACTAATATAGAAAGGTGGAACGACCCCCTCCTGAAACTTCCCCTCTATCTTTGGGCCAAACATAAGGGCAGGTTGATCATCACTCAAGTTTACAATGTCACTGTTTTCACCTAAATTTAATGCTTTCAAAATTTGGCCTTTATATACATCCTGAGTGGCCAGCTCAGATAGTGGGACAGAGATTTTAATTTTTGCAATCTCACTCTCCAAATTTAAAGTGGACTGACTCTTAGAAATGTTCAACTCTGTTTTGTTTGCCACTGCCTTAGTGGCTGAATCAGAGGGTTGATTCTCATTATGTATAGTGTTAGTGATAGTTTTATCAGGAGCACTAACTGCAGTGCTAGTGCTACTAGTTGGTTGACTTTGTTTTTCAGTGCTTTGGTTGTCTTTTCCTTTGTTCTTCCCAGAAATTTCAGCTGATGGTTTTCTACTTTCAGCAGTTGCTTTAGAAGATTTCTCAGGCCTTTTCTTAATGGTGACCTCAGAATTTTTAGCTTTGGAATTTTCTTGGATCTTCTTACTTATGAGTTC
This sequence comes from Pinus albicaulis, assembly GCA_034641835.2. Lineage (NCBI taxonomy): Eukaryota > Viridiplantae > Streptophyta > Pinopsida > Pinales > Pinaceae > Pinus > Pinus albicaulis. Next base: position 112,717,554 of record CM076582.1, read on the forward strand.
ATATTGTCTGACCTGCATGATCACATCTTCGAATCCAAGTCTGTAATCTTCAGATTCTGATCTCTCCTCATCCCAATATGAAGGTAAGGGTCGATCTTCCTCTAAATAAAAGTTATGGATTGAATCTTCTGTTTCAAACATGTTTATTGTGTTCCCCTCAGACTCTTCTATGATTCCCTCATCTTCATCAAGAAAATTCTCTTGGAATGGGGGAATAACTTGTTGATCTGACTCTCTTTGTCTGTTGGGAGTGGCATTGTTTCTTCTAAAGTTCTGGTTCTGGTTTTCCTTTCTGTTTTGGTTATTAACTGTGACAAACATTTTTTTCACCATTTGTTGTAGCTCTTCCATGTTTTTGGATATGCGGTCATAGTTTGGATCAGATGTGGAGGCTACATTGTCATCCCTATACGTCACCCTTTTCTCAGCTCTCAACCTTGCTCTCTTCTCAATCAAGTTGGCCTCTATATTCACTACTCCTTTCTGCATGTCTTCCAATGTGTTGTACTCTTTATCCCTAAGCTCATAGGCCATGTCAGCATCAAAGCCTTTGGGGTATTTTTCCAGAGCCATGCCTTGTGGAGGTTTCATATGTGGAGGGAGGGCATTATAAATGTTGTTAAATCTTGTTGTGTAATCATGGACAGTCTCTCCTACGTTTATTTTAAGGCTCATATATTCTGCTAGGAGTTGACGAGGGTTGGCCTTGACTTCCAATTTGTTTATGAAAGTCTGATATAAGGCCGGGAGATCATTGATGCTACCCGGAGGTAGGCCTTTAAACCATTTCTTCACATCACCCTCTAAGCTCTGGGAAAAGATTCTCATTTTGATTGTATCATCATCTATTTCCATGTAGTAAAAAGAATCTTCCATCTTATCTACATGGTGTTTGGCTGTGATGGACTCCTTTGCTGGGAAGTGTGGGATCTTTGACTGTTAATCATTCGGTAAGGGTACCAAAGGCTGAGGTAAAACCAGAGGTGCATACCAGGCTGCCATGATGATATTCTGATGAGGTAAAGGGTTAATTTGAGTAGCTGGTATATGGATGACATGGATACTAGGACCAACAGAAGACTGATGAGCAGATCTAGGGTGACTGAGCCCCAAGTTTTGGACGAAGTGTATATCAGGAGGCGTAGATGGAGGGGTTTCACTGTCCCTAATGCGTCTACCACTATGAGGTGGTGAGCCAGGAAGCTCAAGGTCTGGCTGGTCTAGGACACTAAATGACCTACTTCTTAGTAAATTGTTTTGAGTGCCTAGGTCGAAGAATGGGTCTGATAGAGCTGTAAGGTTTTCTAGTGTAGAGTTAGCTCTATGTATGTGGCAGGAAATAGTTGGTCTTTTAGATGTAGGAGATCCCTTGAGGATACTCTCAGGGTTGTCAACTATTTCAGGTGGGTTTGGGTTGGGATAAGCTCTTGTATGAATGGTTCTAGAAGCCAAAATGTTGTTTTCTGACCAAGCAGCTTAACCCTACTTGTTACTTCTACTATGGTTGATGTTGTGATGGAGGCTGGTCTCCCAGTGGAGCCTAATCTGAAACCAAGACAATCAGCAGGCCTGCTGATCACCAGTGGAGTCTTTAAAACTTTTAGGGAATATGGAGTCGCCAGGTGGAAAGGTTTAAGATGTTTTTGGAGGGTACACTGTCCACCACAATGCTCATGAGATGTCCCCTTTCAGGGATATCTTCCAAACACAGCAAACTCTAACCAGAGATTGACTGGGAGGGCATTTACCAGATATGTCACCTCTAAAAGAGAGTGAGATCCGGAGGCTACCTAGCCCTTTCCAGACTCTGTCCAAGAGTATGGGAGAACAAAAAAAATGGTATAGAGGTTGATGTGTGAATAGGAATGTTTAACTTCCAACCTAACCAGAGATTGTAGGTTTCTAAAGTTCTTATGATGTAGCAAGATGCGGAATACTCAGAATGTCCCCAGTGGAGTCGCCATTATGTTGGGGTTCCCATGTTTTGGCCAGATTGGCAAGACCAAAAGATGAGACAACATCAGGACCACTTTCAGACCTCAGGATCTAGCCCTCCTAGGTCCAGAGAGGGATCTCTCTATGATTGTCAAAGGTGTATGTCTTTGAAGCTCGGTTTTAAGATATTAGGCTAGTTATAAGGCTTGGGGTTTGTTTTTTTGATTTGTTTTGATTTGGTTGTTGGTTATTAGGAAAGAAGGGTTCAATGTAAGATAGATCTGAGCAAAGAGGGATATGGCAGAGGTGAAATGTTCCAAGAAATATTTAAAACCATTGGGAAATGGAGTCACGAAAGTATTTGCTTGCTACTCAATAGGCATGCTTTCAATTGGGCTAGTCATCTAAAACATTGGATCTTAAAGATGATTATGTGATATGAAAGGTAGCGGAGGAGGAGATAACACATATTCAAAGCAAAAAGTTAAAGACCAGCTGGTTGCATAAGGATCCTAGTGGACAGGGCTAACTCTAATCCCCAGTGTTCCCAAATCATCCAACTAAATCCATAACAAGACACATCTAAGAACTAAATTCATTTAATTCATACATCAAAGAACAGGAAATAACATCCACTACACTCGTAAAAACAACTGAAATCGTTTCTTAGATAATACATTCAGAAGAGAAACATTAATGGCAAGGAGAGCAGCAACATAGGGTACCTAACAAGGGTAAATCCTATGCCAATATTCTAATGCAAGCCAATAGAAACGAAATGAAATGAATGTAAACACAAAGATAGGAAAACATCACCGCTGCTTCAGATTAGGATCCAAAGAAATGTGCTCGTCATATTAAATAGCAATACCAATCAAGTACAACATTGCCAATAGTTGAACACTCAGTCTAAAATCATATTCCTCAACCTATCTTACAACTTTACACAAAGACTGTGTCTCAAGAGAAACTACTTGCAATTCTCTGATAACTGATCAACAACCTTTACAATATTTTCTCATGAGTTTTATAGAAGAAAGATGAGCTGAGGAGGTAGGTGAAAACTAATTGCAGCATTAAAACTTCAGGAGAGGAAGAAAGGCCAAAGGCCACTCTGTATTAAATCTCATACATTAATCTCTGGCATGTCTTGGATGAAAGAGTGATCTTCTTCGGCTTCCATTTACTCTGGTATGGTCCTGATGTACTTGGCTGCAGAACTCTGTAGTACCTTTGGTGTATAAACAAAATGTGAATAAATGACTGAAGAGTCTATCATACTTGCAAAACAAATGCTTCTGATAGTATCTGGACTATTGTCAGGGTTGAGACTTCCTCAAGGACACAAAATAGAATGAGAACCTGCATGGGCACGTTGTCCTTTCATGTGGAAAACATTCTGCTGATAAACAACCTTGATATGCATCAATTCTCTGTACATAGGACCTTCTAATCGGTCCTCGGGGTCTTATTTTTGGTACCTTTTCCTTCTAAATTACTGAAGTAAGGCTCAAAGCCTTAAATTACATGCCTTTAAACTTTTCGCTGCTCCTCTTAAATATTTGTCTACAGACTCTTTGCTTTTAATGACGCCGGAAGGGTTTTACAGAGTCGAACTCTGTTCTTCAATGAAAGTCATGTCGCAACCTTCCCGGGTCATTTCTTCATAATTTCAGCCTCTGCAGATGGTCTTCTTCGATTTCTCGATCACTGTAATAGAGACTGTGCATCATGGCGGTCATTTACTATTTATAACCTTGCAAAATACGAAAACTGGTTAAGAAAACATACATGGGGGTGGCGGACACAATGGAGACGATGAGAACGGCCATGCAGGACGAACGGACGGAAAAATTATGTAGGTTGATGGCAGAAAACGTAGCGAAACGATGAAATATGGTCTAGAGAATGTGAGCGTATCGAAGCGGGTCTTTTAAATAAAACCTACGAAAAAGACCTTTGAATGGATATAAAGAGGAAAGGGTAAAAAACGACAAATTTACGTGGAAAGGTTGATGTGGCAGATGTACGGCGGATACACGATGTTACACATGGAATGATGGCGCGGTGGGACGGGGCAACGACGGACATGCAATGGCGGGGGCAATCAAATGCGGACCGTCCGATCTCAGAAGCAGATCGACGGTGAAAAAATACGGACGGTGATTTAAAGTGGACCATCGTTCAACAGATCAGATCGACGACGGAGATTAACTGGATGGCGCGTCGTACCCTGAGTTATCGCGTGCACATTTGAGTTAACTATCATGCATCTTCAGTAAGTGATAGCCGTTGGATGGTCCGCCCTAGATCAGACGGTCCACGGAAATATCGTCGGGCATCCGCGTCCAAACAATAATGCGCGATGGACGGCGGTTAATGCGTGAGGAAGGCGGTTTTGAAAAAGGTACAAGGGACGCGTGTCACGCAATGTATGGAATCGCTGGCCGATTGGTAAATACCGCCTACCCCCGAAAGGCGGTGCGATGGAAACCAGATGGTTTTTGAACAGTGAAAGTGGGCGGGGACCACCAAGACGGGCAGATTCCGCACCGTTAGATCTATACAGATCAACAGTTGAAAACGCACCCGATATGAATGAACTGTGGACCGTTGATCTGGAAAATTAACGAACAGCAGAGATGCGACTACGGGTGGTGAATGGGTTGCACAGTGAAATTTGTGGGGTTGGCGATCGCCATCCATTCTGTGAAGATCAACAGCGCAGAACACAGTGGAGGACTTTAACAAGAAAACAATCGCATCGGAGTTTCTTGGTGATTACAAAGGAATTTTAAAGCGTCGCTCTGTTTCTCCGATGCGATTAGCGCCTAAGGCTTAAGTGCTCGGTCCTGGGCTACGGGTATATGGGGAAGTGGTTGGAAGGGGCTAGCAGGAAAGGGGCTAAGCCCTTATTATGAAGAAAATATGGCTTTGTCTCACTTTTAAATAATTTTAAGGCCAGCCAAGGGCAACGATAGGGGAATGAGGGGGATTTTGGGATGTTTTAGGAGAATAAGGGGGACTTCAAGGGAACAAAGGGAACTTTGACAAGAGGAAAAATGGGTAAAGTGGGACATTCTGCAGAGGTACAAGGGGCACATGAAGCCCTTTAGGAGCACAATTTTTGCAATCATAGAGGCTTTATAATGGGAATCAGCAGAGGCGATTTCATTCATAGGGCAAAGGCACAGGATACTTCAAGGATGATGTGTCTTAGGGGAGATGCATTCATTGAAGGCTAAAAAACAATTTAGCCCCTTACTTTCCTTGTCAAAAAATTTATAGGGGGCTCACACCTCCCACCTTAGGAAGCAATTGTCTCCATTTCGTTGAGATCGTCCATGGGATGAGGAAAATTCTGTTGAACTGAGTATTAGATTTGTCGAAGATCTCATGGACCTGTGGGCAGACATGCTAGATGCGTTCAGTTAATATTTTTTCTTTATTAGCCTCAGAGAGTACATATGTGGGTTATGTTTGTGTGGTCGCATGAGGTATGGAAATATCAAGCGGTGGTACACCTAGGATAAGATCAATGGAGTGCTTGACCTAACAGTGTAGAGGAACCTCTGTGGGTGAGGAAAAAATGTCCTTGCATTCCTCCATTCCTTTGTTCATATGTTGCTGTTGTGCACGGGAGCCCTTTTTTGAGGCTATGGCCACAATATTCTTCTTTCCTTGTGGGTGAATGGTAATGAAAATAAATCTCCTTGTTTGGGAAAAAATCTTACTGTGTTGTTTTGCAGTAGTAAAAGACATGGTAGGAGGCGGTACTACCTCTGGTATCCTGTACAAGTTATTTACCAAAGCAATCATAACAGTACGAGGCCTAGATTCATACATAGCATGTCACCTCCATAAGTATGGTTGGCCCAATAACATATTAGCTACATCATGAGGAGCAATATCACACAATACCTCATCCTTGAATGGCTTGATGTTGTACGGAAGGCAGCACTGTCGGCAAACGTGAAGATCTCTCCCTGGGTGAAGCCATTCGATGGTACACGACTACAGGTGTGTTATGGTCGGTAGGCTAAGCCACTTAATGACCTCTTCTGAGATGAGGTTCTTTGTGCTTCCGCTATCGACAAGAAATTGTAGTGGGGAACCCTTTACCCACATATGCAAATGGAAGAGGCGCTCCCCCTCCTCTGGATCCTGAAGATCATCCTCTGGAGCTTGGTGGTGGCAACAATGGAATTGGGGTTTGCATTAGTGACCTTCTTCTCTTTTTCATCTCCCTTTTCTAGTTCTTGCTCAGGATCAGAACATGCATCTGATTCGGGTGTCTTCAGTTCGGCCACCAACGATTGTTTGGCTCGACACTCATTTGTGATCTGAGTGGGGCTATTATGAAATTCACACCACTTCCTCGTGTCCTTATTTTGATTTTGGTGTTGTTCTGAGTCGCCCTGCTTTGGCTCTGCCACTTCTTCTGTGTTTTGGGGGTGTCTTTCCCTGGCTTCGGATTCGCGGATCCAAATTCTCGCTTCTTCTGCTTGAATTTCTGCTCAATATTGGTGGCACACCGATATGTCGTGCCACATGAGGTAATGTCAAGGAACTATATTTCCTCCTGAATGTGTCTGTGCAGACAACTGTGGTACTTGAGCACCAAATGTCTCTTTGAATCTTTAATACCAAACTTTGTGCATAGGGTATGGAATAAATTTGTCAGTTCATGCACATCTTGATCCCTTTGCTGCTGCATCGTGGTCTATTGGAGGTACTTCTCCTCATAGCTCCCCACAGAGTAATATTGTTCCTTGATTCCTTTTCGGAGTGAGTTCCAAGTTAGTGCAGCTGAGAACAGAGAGGGTTCCCCCTCGTCCTTTTGGTCAAAATAGGTTTCCCACCACTCTTTGACATGGGGAGCAGCTTTGAGGAGTGCAAAAATAATCTTTTCTCGGTCGGAGAAATCGTTGACCAAGAAATATCCTTATAGCAAATTCAACCATCTTTCTATGACATCTACATCTGTTTGGCCTTCAAATACATGAATGTCAAAGTTTACGTATACCTTTAAGGGAGTGGCACCTTTAGAGTGGTTGTTGGATGCAGATGCATCGTAGGTGGACATTCGTTGAAGGATTTGAGAAAATTTATCCATCATCGCGTTCCTTTGTTCCTTGAGGGCATCCTAGAGCAATATTTTGATAGCATCTCCTGCTCCCTCATCCTTCTTTTCTTCCACCATGGGAGGTCGTCGGGTTTTGCAAGGCTGATCTTGTAAGGGTTCAACGAGATCTAGCCCTAACTCCTTATACCCTGAGCTCATTGGGGACATGCAAATAAAAACAAAGAAAGAGCAGAACTTCTCTGATACCACTAATCTGGATTTATGAAAGAATGCAATAAAATACATAAATAGACATAAGCACAAATATGCAGTGGAAATAATTCTTCATTTCATTAATATCAAATAACTGAAATATGTTTATAGAGAGAATGGAAATAAACTAGCTATGGCAATGGTAGCTTATTGTTGAGAAGAGATGTGGTAGCTACATGAATATGAACCATGTTACAATGAGGCTCGATGGCCTATTTATTATTGAGAAACAATAGAAAACTCTAAACATCCAAAAAACTAACCCTAGGGGATTAAGCGCCAAAACTATGGGCCCCGTTTAGGTAAATTGTTGTTTCAACTTCCCAGGGATGTAACTTTGGCATACGATCTTTGTTTGATAAGAAATATACCTCGTTAGAAAGATCTATCTGAGGAGTAAAACTTTTGGTGTAAGAAATATCTATTTGAGGACCCATGTTGCTCCTGGTTTTCTTAAAAAAAGTCGTTTAAGGCCTCAAAACGGCTCCGGAATTTTAGGACCCGAAAAACTATAAAAAATAGTAAGTGGTGTTGAAACTGAAAAAATGAAAGAACTAATGGTGGCATTTCAAATGGAATAGATGGGTGGCCACCAATATCCACCTGGATAATTAGGGCCCCAAAATGGCTTCGAAATTTTAGGACCCAAAAACCTCCTGAAAATAGTAAGGTATGCTAAAAGTGAAAACTGAAAGAACTGATGGTGGGGGTCCAAATGGAATCGGTGGGTGGCCACCAATATCCACCTAGATCATTCCTCCCCCCTTAGGAAGCAATGGTCCCCATTGCATTGAGATCCTCCATGAGATGAGGAAAATTCTGTTGAACTGGGTATTAGATTTGTTGAAGATGTCATGGACGCATGGGTGGACATGCTAGATGCATTCAATAAATATGTTTTCTTTATTACCCTCAGAGAGTACATGTCTGGATTCTGTCTGTGTAGTTACATGAGGTGTGGAAATATCAGGCGGCGGTACACCTGTGGTTAGATCAATGGAGTGCTTGACCTGATAGTGTAGAGGAACCTCTATGGGTGAGGAAAAAATGTCCTTATATTCCTCCATGCCTTTGTTCATCTGCTACTATTGTGCAGGGGAGCCCCGTTTCGAGGTTGTGGCCACAATATTCTTCTTTCCTTGTGGGAAAACGGTAATGCAAATAAATTTCCATTTTTGGGAAATAATCCTACTACATTTTTTTGCAGTAGTCAAAGATGGCAGGAGATGGTACTTCCTCCAGTATCATGTACAAGTTATTTCCCAAAGTAATAATAACAGCATGAGGCCTAGATTCATACACAACATGTCACCTCCACAAGTATGGTCGGCCCAATAATACATAAGCTACATCAAGAGGATCAATATCATACAATACCTCATCCTTGAATGGCTTGATGTTTTACATAAGGCGGCACTGCTGGCGGACGCGAAGATCTCTCCTCGAGTGAAGCCACCTGATAGGATATGACTATGAGTTTGCTATGGTCGTTAGGTCTAGCTGGTTCATGACCTTTATTGATATGAGGTTCTTTTGGCTTCCACTATCAAAAATAAATCGCAATGGAGAACCCTTCACCCACATCTGCGAATGGAAGAGGCACTCCCCCTCCTCTAGATCATTGGGATCCTCCCTATGGATTTTTGTGGTGGAAAAAATGGCACTGGGGTCTGTTTCAATCATCTTATTCAATTTTTCATATCCCATCTCTACTTCCAGCTGAGGATCATAAAATGCACGTAATTCGGGTGCCTTCAGTTCGACCACCAACAATTGTTTGGACCAACACTCCTTTGTAATGTGAGTGGGGCTGTTATGAAATGCACACCACTTGCTTGTGTCCTTATTTGGATTTGTGGTGGTGTTCTGAGTAGCCCCTCTCTGGATCTACCCATTGCTCTGTGGTTTGGGGGCACCTTTCCTCGGCTTTGGATTCGCGGATCCAAAGTCTCACTTCTTCTACTTAAATTTCTACTCAATCTTGGCGGCATAGCGATATGTCGTGCCACACAAGGTAATTTCAAGGAACTCCATTTCCTCCTAAATGTGTCTGTGCAGATAGCTACAGTACTTGAGCACCAAATGTCTCTTTGAATATTTAATACCCAACTTTGTGCGTAGGGTATGGAACAAATTCAGTAGTTTGTGCACATCTTGATCTCTTTACTGCCGCATCTTGGTCCATTAGATTTACTTGTCCTCATAGCTCCCCAAGGGGTAATATTGTTCCTTGATGTTGTCTCGGAATGAGTTCCAAGTGGGTGCGGCTGAGAACAAAGAGGGTTCCCCTCGTCCTTTTTCTCATAGTAGTTTTCCCACCACTCTTTGACATGGGGGGAAGCTTTGAGGAGTACAAAACTAATATTTTCTCGGTCGGAGAAATCGTGGACAGATAAATACCATTCTAGAAAATTCAACCATCTATCTACGACGTCTGCATCTATGTAGCCTTTAGATATAGGAATGTCAAATTTTACTTGTACCTTAAAGGGAGTGGCTTCTCCATAGTGGTTGTTGGATGCCGATGCGCCGTAGGTGGGCAGTCATTGAATGATTTGAGCAAATTTATCCATCATTGTGTTCCTTTGTTTCTTGAGGGCCTCCTCGAGCAATATTCTCATAGGATCTCCTGCTCCCTCATATTTCTTTTCTTCTGCCATGGGAGGTCATCGGGGTTTGTGAGGTTGATCTTGCAGGGGTTCAACTAGATCGAGCCCTGACACCTTATACCCTGACCTCGTTGTGGACATTGAAAGAAAAAAAAGAAAGCATAGACCCGCTCTGATACCACTGATCTAGATTTATGTAGGAATGAAATAAAATACAGAAATAGAAATAAACATAGAGATGCAGTGGAAATAATTCTTCATTTCATTAATATCAAATAACTGAAATATGCTTACAGTCAGAATTGAAATAAACTAGCTAGGGCGATGGTAGCTTATCTCTGAGAAGAGATGTGGTGGCTACATGCCCCTAAAATGTGTTACAATGAGGCCTGAGGGCATATTTATTATTTAGAAACAACGGAAAACTCTAAACATCCAAAAACCTAACCCTAGGAGATGAAGCGCCAAAACTATGGGCCCCGTTTGGGTAAATTGGTGTTTCAACTTTCCAGGGATGAAACTTTGTCATACAATCTCTGTTTGACTCACACCATACATTTTTATAAATATCTATCCAAGGAGTACAAATTTTGGTGTGAGCAACATCGGTTCACGGACCCACATCAATCAACACACCCTTGTTGCTCCCAGTTTTCCCAAAAAAAGTTGTTTAGGGCCTCAAAATGGGTCTGGAAGTTCAGGACCCAAAAAACTGCTAAAAATAGTAAGTGGTGTTGAAACTGAAAAACATAAAGAACTGATGGTGGCATTTCAAATGGAATAGGTGGGCGACCATCAATATCCACCTACATCATTAGGGCCCCAAAACATCTCTGAAAGTTCAAGACCCAAAAACGTACTAAAAATAGTAAGTTGTGCTAAAAGTGAAAAACTGAAAGAACCGATGGTGGGGGTCCAAACGGAATAGGTGGGTGGCCACCAAAATCTACCTGGATCATTCATCTCCCCTTAGGAAGAAATGGTCCCCATTGCGTTGAGATCCTCCATGAGATGAGGTAAATTCTGTTGAACTGCGTATTAGATTTCTCGAAGATGTCATGGACCCGTGGGTGGACAAGCTGGATGCATTCAGTAAATTTGGTTTATTTATCAACCTCAGAGAGTAAATGTGTGGATTTTGTCTGTGTGGTCACATGAGGTATGGAAATATCCGGCAGCGATATGCCTTGGTTCAGATCAATGGAGTGCTTGACCTGACAGTGTATAGGAACCTTTGTGGGTGATGAAAAAAAGTCATCGTATTCCTCCATGCCTTTGCCCATTTGCTGTTACTGTGTAGGGGAGCCTTGTTTCGACATTGTGGCCACAATATTCTTCTTTCCTTGTGGGTGAATGGTAATGAAAATAAATTTCTTGTTTTGGAAACAATCTTACTGTGTTGTTTTGCAGTAGTCAAAGAGATGGCAGGAGGTGGTACTACCTCCGGTATCCTATACAATTTATTTCCCAAAGTAATAATAACAACACGAGGCCTAGATTCATACACAGCATGTCGCTTCCATAAGTATGGTTGGCCCAATAATACATTAGCTACATCACGAGGAGCAATATCACATAATACCTCATCCATGAATGGCTTTATGTTGTACGAAAGGTGGCACTACTAGCAGACGTGAAGACCTCTCCCCGTGTGAAGCCACCCAATGGTATATGACTGCGGGTGTGCTATGGTCAGTATAATGCCAAGCCACTTCATAACCTCTACTGAAATGAGGTTATGTTGGCTTCCGTTATCGACAAGAAATTTCAATGGAGAACCCTTCACCCACATCTGTGAATGGAAGAGGCGATCCCCCTCCTCTGGATTCTTGAGATACTACCTCTGGAGCTTAGTGGTGGAAATAGTGGAATTGGGGTCTGCATCAATGATATGCTTCCCTTTTTCATCTCCCTTGTCTAGTTCTGGCTCAGGATTAGAACATGCATCTGATTCGGGTGCCTTTAGTTCGGCCACCAACGACTGTTTGGCCCAACACTCATTTGTGATGTGAGTGGGGCTGTTATGAAATTCACACCACTTCTCCATGTCCTTCTTGGGATTTTTGGTGTTGTTTTGAGTTTCCCCAATTTGGCTCTACCCCTTGTTCTGTGGTTCGGGGGCATTTTTCCCTGGCTTCGGCTTCACAGATCCAAAGTCTCACTTCTTCTGCTTAAATTGCTGCTCAATCTTGGTGGCATAGTGATATGTCATGCCACGCGGGGTAATGTCGAGGAGCTCTATTTCCTCCTGAATGTGTCTGTGTAGATAGTTGCGGTACTTGAGCACCAAATTTATCTCCAAATCTTTAATACCCAACTTTGTGCACAGGGTATGGAAGAAATTCGTCAATTTGTGCACATCTTCATCCCTTTGCTGCCACAGCGTGGTCCATTGGATGTACTTGTCCTCATATCTCCCCACGGGGTAATATTTTTCCTTGATGCCATCTCGAAACAATTTCTTAGTTGGTGCGACTGAGAACAAAGAGGGTTCACCCTCATCCTTTTTCTCACAATAGGTTTCCCACCATTCTTTAACATGGGGGGCAGTTTTGAGGAGTGCAAAAATAATCTTTTCTCAGTCGGAGAAATCGTGGAGAGAGAAACACCCTTCTAGAAAATTCAACCATATATCTATGGTGTCTACATCTATTTGGCCCTCAAACACAAGAATGTCAAAGTTTACTTGTACCTTGAAGGGAGTGGCGCCCCCAGAGCGGTTGTCAGATGTAGATGCGTCATAGGTGGGTAGTCGTTGAAGGATCTGATCAAATTTATCCATCATCACGATCCTTTGTTCCTCGAGGGCCATATTTGGATACGATCTCCTGCTCCATCATCTTTCTTTTCTTCCACCATGAGTGGTCGTCGTGGTTGATCTTGCAGGGGTTCAACCAGATCGAGCCCTAACTCCTTATACCCTAACCTCATTGAGGAAATGTAAAGAAAAATAAAGAAAGGGTAGACCCGCTCTGATACCACTGATCCAGATTTATGCAGGAATGCAATAAAATATATAAATATACATAAACACAGAGATGCAGTGGAAATAATACTTCATTTCATTAATATCAAATAAGTTAAATATGTTTACAGACAGAATGTAAATAAAATAGCTAAGGCGATGGTAGCTTGTCTCTGAGAAGAGATGTGGTGGCTACATGCCTGTAAACCATGTTACAATGAGGCTCGAGGGCCTATTTATTTTTCAGAAACAATGGAAAACTATAAACATCCAAAAACCTAACCCTAGGAGATTAAGCACCTAAACTATGGGCTTTCTTTGGGTAAATTGGTGTTTCACCTTCCCGGGGAGGTAACTTTGGCATACGATCTCCCTTTGACACGCACTATACCTCATTATAAATATCTATCAGAGGAGTACAAATTTTGGTGGGAGTAACATTGCTTTTCCCAAAAAATGTTGTTTAGGGCCTCAAAATGGCTCCAGATGTTTAGGACCCGAAAAATTGCTAAAAATAGTAAGTGGTGTTGAAACTGAAAAACTGAAAGAACTGATGGTGGCGTTTCAAATGGAATAGGTGGATGGCCACCAATATCCACTAGATCATTAGGGCCCCAAAATGGCTTCAGAAGTTCAGGACCCAAAAACTTGCTAAAATTATGAGTTGTGCTGAAAGTGCAACACTAAAAGAACCGATAGTGGGGGTCAAAATGGAATAGGTGGGTGGCCACCAATATCCACTTGGATCATTCCTCCCCCCTTAGGAAGCAATGGTCCCCATTGCGTTGAGATCCTCCATGAGATTAGTTAAATTCTGCTGAACTAAGTATTAGATTTGTCAAAGATGTCATGGACATGTGGGCAGACATGTTGGATGTGTTTAGTAAATCTGGTTTCTTTATTAGCCTGAGAGAATACATGTGTGAATTATGTCTACGTGGTTGCATGAGGTATGGAAATATCAGGCGGTGGTACGCTTGGGGTAAGATCAATGGAGTGCTTGACCTAACAGTGTAGAGGAACCTCTGTGGGTGAGGAAAAAATGCCATTGTATTCCTCCATGCCTTTGTCCATCTGCTGCTGTTGGGCAGGGGAGCCTTGTTTCAAGGTTGTGGCGACAATATTCTTCTTTCCTTGTGGGCGAATGGTAATGCAAATAAATTTCCTTGTTTAGGAAAAAATCTTACTGCATTTTTTTGTAGTAGTCAAAGAGATGAAAGGAGGCAACACTACCTCTGGTATCCTAAACAAGTTATTTCCCAAAGTAATAATAATAGCATGAGGCCTAGATTCATACACAGCATGTCGCCTCCACAGGTATGGTTCACCTAATAATACATCAACTACATCAAGGGGAGAAATATCACACAATACCTCATTCATGAATGACTTGATGATGTATGGAAGGTGGCACTGCTAGAGGATGAGGAGATCTCTCCCTTAGTGAAGCCACTCGATGGGATATGGCTATGGGTGTGTTATGGTCGTTAGGCCGAGCCACTTCACAACCTCTGCTGAAATGAGGTTCTTTTGGCTTCCGCTATTGACAAGAAATTGCAGTGGAGAACCCTTCACCCACATTTGCGAATGGAATAGGCGCTCCCCCTCCTCCAGGTCCACAGGATCCTCCATCTGGAGCTTGGTGGTGGCAACAATGGCACTGGGGTATGAATCAATGATTTGATTCCCTTTTTCATCTCCCTTCTCTACTTTTGGCTTAGGATCAAAACATGCATCTGAATCGGGTGCCTTCAGTTCGACCACCAGTGGCTGTTTGGCCCGACACTCGTTTGTGCTTTGAGTGGGGCTATTATGAAATTCACACCACTTCCCTGTGTCCTTATTTGGACTTGTGGTGATCTTCTGAGTTGCCCCTCTTTGGCTCTGCCCCCTGTTCTATAATTTGGGGGCACCTTTCCCTAGCTTCAGATTCATGCTTCCAAAGTCTCACTTCTTCTCCTTAAATTTCTACTCAATATTGGCAACATAGCGATATGCCATGCCACACAAGGTAATGTCAAGGAACTCCATTTCCTCCTCAATGTGTCTATGTAGACAGCTGAGGTACTTGAGCACCAAATGTCTCTCTAAATATTTAATACCCAACTTTGCGTGTAGGGTATGGAACAAATTCATCAGTTCGCGCACATCTTGATCTCTTTGCTACCGCAGCATGGTCCATTAGATGTACTTGTCCCCATAGCTCCCCATGGGGTAATATTTTTCCTTGATGGCATCTCGGAATGAGTTCCAAGTGGGTGCGGTTGAGAACAAAGAGGGTCCCCCCTTGTCATTTTGCTCACAGTAGGTTTCCCACCAGTCTTTGACATGGGGGAAGCTTTCAGGAGTGCAAAAATAATATTTTCTCGATTAGAGAAATCATGGACCGAGAAATACCCTTCTAGCAAATTCAACCATCTATATATGACTTCTGCATCTATTTTGCCTTCAAATACAATAATGTCAAAGTTTACCTGTACCTTGAAGGGAGTGTCTCCTCCATAGGGGTTGTTGGATGTAGATGCACCGTAGGTGGGCAGTCGTTGAAGGATTTTTGCAAATTTATCCATCATCACATTCCTTTGTTTCTCAAGGGCCTCCTCGAGCAATATTTTGATAGGATCTCCTGCTCCCTCATCTTTCTTTTCCTCCACCATGGGAGGTCATCGGGGTTTTTGAGGTTGATATTGGAGGGGTTCAACCAGATCGAGCCCTAACTCCTTATACCCTGACCTCGTTGGGGACATGCAAATAAAACGAAAGAAAGAGAAGACCCGCTCTGATACCACTGATACGGATTTATGCAGGAATGCAATAAAATATAGAAATAGACATAAAAACAGAGATGCAGGGGAAATAATACTTCATTTCATTAATATTAAATAACTTAAATATGTTTACAGACATAATGGAAATAAAATAGCTAGGGCGATGGTATCTTATGTCTAAGAAGAGATGTGGCAGCTACATGCCTCTAAACCATGTTACAATGAGACTCGAGGGCCTATTTATTATTGAGAAATAATGGAAAACTCTAAACATACAAAAACCTAACCCTAGGAGATGAAGCGACAAAACTATGGGCCTTGTTTGGGTAAATTGGTGTTTCAACTTTCCAGGGACGTAATTTTGCCATACGATCTCTATTTGACACGCACCATACCTTGTTCTAAATATCTATCCGAGGAGTACAAATTTTGGTGTGAGAAACTTTCGTCAATGGAACGATGTTTCTCCTGTTTTTCCCAAAAATCGTCGTTTAGGGCCTCAAAACAGCTCCAGAAGTTTAGGACCCAAAAAACTACTAAACATAGTAAGTGGTGTTGAAAATGAAAAAATGAAAGAACTGATGATGGAATTTCAAAAGGAATAGTTTTGTGGCCACAAATATCCACCTGGATCATTAGGGCCCCAAAACGGCTCCAGACGTTTAGGACCCAAAAACCTACTAAAAATACTAAGTTGTGCGGAAAGTGAAAAACTGAAAGAACCAGTCGTGGGGGTCCAAATGGAATAGGTGGGTGGCCACCAATATCCACTTGGATCATTCCTCCCCCGTTAGGAAGAAATGGTCCCCATTGCATTGAGATCCTCATGAGATGACGCAAACTCTGTTGAACTAGGTATTAGATTTTTCAAAGATTTCATGGACCCGTGGGCGAACATGTTGGATACATTCAGTAAAGCTAGTTTCTTTATCAACCTACGAGAGGACATGTGTGGATTATGTCTGTGTGGTAACATGAGGTATGGAAATATCAGATGACAGTACGCCTGGGGTCAGATCAATGGAATGCTTGACCTGACAGTGTAGAGGAACCTCTATGGGTGAGGAAAAAATGTGCTTGCATTCCTCCATGCCTTTGTCCATATCTTGTTGTTATGCAGGTGAGCCCTGTTTCGAGGTTGTGGCCACAATTTTCTTCTTTCCTTGTGGGAAAAAGGTAATGCAAATAAATTTTCTTGTTTGGGAAACAATCTTATTGCGTTGTTTTGCAGTGTTCAAAGAGATGGCAAGAGGCAATACTACCTCTGGTATCTTGTACAAGTTATTTCCCAAAGTAATAATAATAGCACGCGGCCTAAATTCATACACAACATGTCACCTCCACAAGTATGGTTGGCCCAATAATACATCAGCTACATCAAGAGGAGCAATATCACACAATACCTCATCCGTGAATGGCTTGATGCTATACAGAAGGCGGCACTATTGGCAAATGCAGAGATCTCTCCCTGTTTGAAGCCAACTGATGGTATATGGCTGTGAGTGTGTTATGGTCTGTAGGCTGAGCCACTTCACAACCTCTGCTAAAATGAGGTTATTTCGGCTTCCGCTATCGATAAGAAATTGCATTGGAGAACACTTCACCCACATTTGTTAATGGAATAGGTGCTCCCCCTCCTCTAGATCCTCGGGATCCTCCCTTTGTAGCTTGGTGGTGGAAATAATGGCACTAGGGTCTGCATCAATGATCTGCTACCCTTTTTCATCTCCCTTCTCTGGTTCTGGCTCAGGATCAGAACATGCATCTGATTTTGGTGCCTTTAGTTTGGCCACCACCGGCTGTTTGGCCTGACACTCGTTTGTGCTGTGAGTGGGGCTGTTATGAAATTCACACCACTTCCCCATGTTCTTTGCATTTTTTTTGGTGTTTTGTGTCACCCCGCTTTGTATCTATGCCTTTTTCTGTGGTTCGGGGGCACCATTCCCTGGCTTCATATTTGCAGTTCCAAAGTCTCGCTTCTTCTGCTTAAATTTCTACTCAATCTTGGTGTAATAGTGATATGCCATGCCACACAAGGTAATGTCGAGGAACTCCATTTCCTCTTGAATGTCTCTGTGCAGAAAGTTGCGGTACTTGAGCAACAAATGTCTCTCCAAATCTTTAATACCAACTTGTGCATAGGGTATGGAACAAATTCGTTAGTTCATGCACATCTTGATCCCTTTGTTGTCGCGACATGGTCCATTGGATGTACTTGTCCTCATAGGTCCCCATGAGGTAATATTGTTCCTTAATGCTGTCATGGAACGAGTTCCAAGTGGGTGTAGCTGAGAACATAAAGGGTCCCCCTCTTCCTTTTTCTCACAGTAGGTTTCCCACTAGTTTTTGACATGGGGGGCAGCTTTGAGGAGTGCAAAAATAATATTTTCTCGGTCGGAGAAATCGTGGACTGAGAAATACCCTTCAAGAAAATTCAACCATATATCTACGACATCTACATCTTTTTATCCTTCAAATACAGGAATTTCAAAGTTTACCTATACCTTGAAGGGAGTGGCACCTCCAGAATAGTTGTGGGATGCAGATGTGCCGTAGGTGGGTAGCCATTGAAGGATCTGAGCAAAGTTATCCATCATCGCGTTCCTTTGTTTCTCAAGGACCTCCTCGAGTAATATTTTGATAGGTTCTCCTGCTCCCTTGTCTTTCTTTCCTTCCACCATGGGAGGTCGTCGGGGTTTGTGAGGCTAATCTTGCAGGAGTTCAACCAGATAGAGCCCTAACTCTTTATACCTTGACTTCGTTGGGGACATGCAAAGAAAAACAAAGAAAGAGCAGACCTGATCTGATACCACTGATCCAAATTTATACAGGAACGAAATAAAATATATAAATAGACTTAAACATAGATGCAGTGGAAATAATACTTTATTTCATTAATATCAAATAATTGGAATATGTTTACAGACAGAATGGAAATAAACTAGCTAGGGTGATGATAGCTTATCTATGAGAAGAGATGTGGCAGCTACATGCCTCTGAACCATGTTACAATGAAGCTTGAGGGCCTATTTATTATTTAGAAACAATGGAAAACTCTAAACATCCAAAAACCTAACCCTAGGAGATGAAGCACCAAAACTATGGGCCCTGTTTGGGTAAATTGGTGTTTCAACTTCCCAGGGACGTAACTTTGGCATATGATCTCTGTTTGACTCGCACCATACCTCGTTAGAAAGCTATATATGAGTATTAAAAAAAACATTTTTGAGGAAATTTGGTCCATCGATCCATGTTGCTCCCGGTTTTCCCAAAAAGCATCGTTTAGGGCCTCAAAATGGCTTTGGAAGTTCAGGACCCAAAAAACTGCTAAAAATTGTATGTGGTGTTGAAACTAAAAAAATGAAAGAAATGATGGTGGTGTTTCAAATGGAATATTTGGGTGACCACCAATATCCACCTGGATCATTAGGGCCCCAAAACGGCTCTGAAGGTTCAGACCCAAAAACCTGCTAAAAATAGTAATTTGTGCTGAAAGTACAAAATTGAAAGAAATGATGGTGGGGGTAAAAATGGAATAGGTGGGTGGCCACCAATATCCACCTATATCATTCCTCCCCCCTTAGGAAGAAATGGCTTTCATTGCGTTGATATCCACCATGATATGAGGCAAATTCTGCTGAACTAGGTATTATATTTGTCGAAGATGTCATGGACCCGTGGGCGGATATGCTAGATGTGTTTAGTAAATCTGGTTTCTTTATTAGCCTCATAGATTACAAGTGTGGATTTTTTCTGTGTGGTCACATGAGGTATGGAAATATTAGGTGGCAGTATGCCTGGGGTCGGATCAATGGAGTGCTTGACCTGATAGTGTAGAGGAACCTCTATGGGTGAGGAAAAAATGTCCTTGTATTCCTCTATGCCTTTGTCTATCTGCTTATGTTGTGGAGAGGAGCCTTTTTTCGAGGTTGTGGACATAATCTTCTTCTTTCCTTGTGGTTTAATGGTAATGCAAATAAATTTCCTTGTTTGGGAAACAATCTTACTGCATTGTTTTGCAGTAGTCAAAGAGATGGCAGGAGGCGGTACTACCTCTGGTACCTTGTATGAGTTATTTCCCAAAGTAATAATAACAGCATGAGGCCTAGATTCATACACAGCATGTTGCCTCCACAAGTATGATTTTCCCAATAATACATCAACTACATCAAGAAGATCAATATCACACAATACCTCATCCGTGAATGGCTTGATGTTGTACGGAAGGCGGCACTTCTAGAAGATGCAGAGATCTCTCCCTGGGTGAAGCCACCCAATGGTATATGGCCGCGGGTGTGCTATGGTTGGTAGGTCAAGCCGCTTCATGACCTCTTCTGAAATGAGGTTCTTTTGGCTTCCGCTATCAACAAGAAATTGCAGTGGAGAACCCTCCACCCACATCTGTGAATGGAAGAGGCACTCCCTCTCCTCTAGATCCTCGGGATCTTCCCTTTGAAGCTTGGTGGTGGAAACAATGGAACTAGGTTCTGCATCAATGATCTGCTTCCCTTTGTCATATCCCTTATCTGGTTTTGGCTCAGGATCATAACATGCATCTGATTCGAGTACCTTCAGTTTGGCCATCAACGACTGTTTGGCTCGACACTCATTTATGCTATGAGTGGGGTTTTTATCAAATTCACATCACTTCCCATGTCCTTCTTTGGATTTGTGGTGGTGTTCTGAGTCGCCCCTCTTTTTCTCTACGCATTTTTCTATGTTTCGGGGGCGCCTTTCCCTCGCTTTGGATTCACGGATCCAAAATCTTGCTTCTTCTGCTTAAATTTCTGCTCAATCTTGGCAGCATAGCGATATGCCACGCCACACAAGCTAATGTGGAGGAACTCCATTTCCTCCTAAATTTGTTTGTGTAGAGAGCTGTAGTACTTGAGCACCAAATTTCTCTCGGAATCTTTATTACCCAACTTTTTTCTCAGGGTATGGAACAAATTCATCAGTTCATGCACATCTTGATCCCTTTGCTGCCGCAGTGTGGTCCATTGGATGTACATGTCCTCATAGCTCCCCACAGGGTAATATTTTTCCTTGATGCCATCTCAGAACGAGTTCCAGGTGGGTGCGGCAGAGAACAGAGAGGGTTCCCCCTCATCCTTTTGCTCATAGTAGGTTTCCCACCATTCTTTGACAAGGGGGAAAACTTTGAGGAGTGCAAAAATAATCTTTTCTCGGTCAAAGAAATCATGGATCGAGAAATACCCTTCTATAAAATTCAACGATCTATCTACGAAATCTGCATCTATCTGGCCTTCAAATATAGGTATGTCAAAGTTTACCTGTACCTTGAAGGGAGTGGCAGCCTCCATAATTGTTGTTGGATGCAGATGCACCATAGGTGGGCAACCGTTGAAGGATTTGATAAAATTTATCCATCATCTCGTTCCTTTGTTTCTCGAGAACCTCCTCACGAAATATTTTGATAGGATCTCCTGTTCCCTCGTCTTTATTTTCTGCCTCCATGGGAGTTCGTTGGGGTTTGCGAGGCTGATCTTGCAAGGGTTCAACCAGATTGAGCCCTAACTCCTTATACCCTGACCTCAATGGGGACATGCAAAGAATAACAAAGAAAGAGCAGACCTACTCTGATACCACTGATCCGGATTTATGCAGGAACACAATAAAATACAGAAATATACATAAACACATAGATGCACTGGAAATAATACTGCATTTCATTAATATCAAATAACTGAAATATGTTTACAGACAGAATGTAAATAAACTAGCTAGGGCGATGGTAGCTTATCTCTTAGAAGAGATGTGGTGGCTACATGCCTTTGAACCGTGTTACAATGAATCTCAAGGGCCTATTTATGATTGACAAAGAATGGAAAACTCTAAACATTCAAAAACCTAACCCTAGGAGATGAAGCACCAAAACTATGGGCCTCGTTTGGGTAAATTGGTGTTTCAACTTCCCGGGGACGTAACTTTGGCATACGATCTTAATTTTACACACACCATACCTCATTAGAGAGATATATACGAGCAGTTCAAATTTTTTGTGAGGAACCTCAATCAAATGACCCATATTTCTCCTGGTTTTCCCAAAAAAAATCGTTTAGGGTCTTAAAATGGATCCGGAAGTTTAGGACCCAAAAAACTGCTAAAAATAGTAATTGGTGTTGAAACTGAAAAACTGAAAGAACTTATGGTGGCATTTCAAATGGAATATTTGGGTGGCCACCAAATTCCACCTAGATCATAAGGGCCCCAAAACGGCTCTGGAAGTTAAGGACCCAAAAATTTGCTAAAAATAGTAAGTTGTGCTGAAAGTGAAAAACTTAAAGAACCAATTGTGGGGTCCAAATGGAATAGGTGAGTGGCCATCAATATACACCTGGATCAGTAGAAGGGAGGGTTGGTTGTATTTTACCTACACAACCATAGAGTAATGTTACATAATAAAACCCTCTCAATATTTCTGAATACAAATACAGGAAAAAACCTCACAAGCTTAAAGTAGAGCACGGGTCCAAACTTACCTCATAACAAAGACAAACTTGAAATTGATGACCTACAAGAAAGAGAAGTTGTTGAGAAACTGTAGAAAAGAACTAAATGAAAATTTTCATGCTAAAGAAGAGACCAATAAACCTGGGAAGATACCTGAGCCGGTTGATTGAAGTTGATGTTGAACAACTCCTTCCTGAGCATGCGAGGCCACTATGTGGGAACGACCACATAGAAATGGAGTAGGAGTATTACACCAGTACCAGCCAAGCCGCCATAGCTACCTATCCAAGGTTAAGCACTCAGCGTTATGGAAAACTCCGTGACCGAACATCATATAGTCGAGCAGTATGAGGAGTGCCATGAATGGAAGTCAGTGTAGAATAAGAAATTTCATTACCTCACGGTATCAGAGAGCCGAATGGAGAACCAGAGGAGAGCGCAGAGCTGGTGGCGCGAGAAGCAGAATGGAGGCAGTTATGGTTAGGGGGGGATAGGGCTACACCCTAACCACCCTTGTGCCAATTTCCACCGTCGATCGGACTTAGATCCAAGGGCGAAGTGAAGCACACTTGTCAAATGCACGATTGAATCGTGTACGCCAAAGATTCGGTGTTAATATAACCAAATCTCAAACATTAAATCAATACTACTAATATTTAATCCAAGATCTGTTGTGCGGCTAGTTGGCATGGCTTTTTTATCAAATATGTAAAAAATCAATCGAAGTTCAATGATTAATTAAATGAGTAATAAAGTGAAGACTGAAACACCATGTCATTCGTAAGGATATCATTGATTAAGGAATGATAGGTTTGCATTGTAATTTGTATGCACCAAATTCCAAGATATGGTAAGTTCGCGTGTGGGAAATGTTATAAGGGGGTTAAACCCCAATGTTTTCCAAGGTAATATGATCCAATTTTAGAATTATTAAAATTGTATCGAAATTACCAAAACAACCAAGATGGTTATTTGGAATTTGGTAATTATCGATTATGTAATAATTTAGGTATTGATCAAGATGGTCATCAAATTTGTTAGTTCAAATGTTCGACATTGATCGACATCAAATTTAGTTTCAACACCAAAAAATGTTTCAAAAGCGCCAATCAAGACATCTTCAAGTCGACCTGTGACAAAAACAACAAGTTTGTCAAAAGACTTATGTAATAAAACTTATCCTAAGTCTTAAATGTAAAGGTCAAAATGTCGGTAGTCCGCTTTGTAAACCTTATTGGATAAAAAAAATCCTAAGGTATAAAGGACTATGTTTAAGTCTTAAGTCCTAGATCTACTCATCAATTAAAATCCTAAGTCCTAGGTTTAAGTCCTAAGAACTAGCGCTAAGACACTAGTGTCAAATGAAAACACACTTTTTAAAGACCTAAGTCTATTCCTAGGACTAAATATCAATCAAAGTCCTAAAGTCTAAGGTGTCAAATGAAAATACCTAGATTTAAACTAAATGATAGTGCAAAGTTCATAAACCTTTGTAAAAAGGTTCAGAGGTTGGGTTTAATACCATGTTGTAAAAGACTATGTCTAAGTCTAAAAGTCCTAGCGCTATATTTAAACCTTTTCATAAACCTTAATATAAGGTTCGAAAGATGATGTAAAACCTTGATATAAGGTTCGGGAGATGGGTTTTATAAAAGCTATGATATAAAATTTATTATAAGTTTCAAAAACTTAGCGCAAAGGATAAAGGTTCAGATGTCAAGCATAAACACATTTCAATGGTTCGGGTTATATTAAAACTCCCACAGTGTTACGATGACCACGTCGGAAGTCAGAGTTTTACACCATGTCAACAGGTGTAATAAGAACCGTGTGGAAAATGTGTGGTTGACAGTTGTTAAGCCGAACCGTCAGAGTCAAGACCGTGGATGAACCTGTGACAAGGACTCACCGGAACTGCTGGAGGTAACCATGCTCGCCGGACCTAGCCGTTAGGATCGACCATAACTGCCAGATCAAATCTCTGTTCACATATCCAATTACTCTGCCTGGTTTGTACTGTTCGCCCAGTTAATAAGCCGTTTGATATATCCAAATTTTATTTCTAGGTATTTTAATTTAAATATAGCGCTAAGGATTGGGGATTAATCCCTAGGTGTATGAGTAAGATAGGGATTTGATCCCTTTTCATAAATGATTTCTCAACCAATTTCTAAAATGGGAAAAACAGAGGTTCGAGGAAGATTTCTAAAGCCATGAATGTATGTACTCTTAATATATAAAGAGAAGAGTGTTCTTTATATGAAGAGAAGAGTGGCAAGAGGAAAAGGAAGAAAGAGTTTATTTAACTTCAAGATGAAGTAAAATCTGTTACATTGTATATCACATAATTTCGTAGTGAGTTTTGGTTCTTGCAGGTTTATATGAAGGAGGAAAATCTCATTATACTTGCATAAGTTTCAACATCAAAGTACGTTGATGGTCGACAAGATCTAATTTGACTGTGCCAAACTCTGTTCAGCTACCTTGAAGTCAAAGGTCCATAAAGCTTCAGTTCCTCAGTTTTTTTTTATGTGCAAATCATCCATGTATTTTCTTAATTGTTGAAAGAAAAGAGTTTGTATCAGTTAGCCTATTTAATGGATGGTCCATATCTGTAGCATCAATAGTGCAACTGATGATTCATTGTAGCATATTTCTCTTGGCTTAAAGAATACAACGGACACACAATTCTGAGGCAGACCTAGAGACATAGTCCAACAGGGACGAACTCCATGACAAACTTCTTGTCCTATGGTATTGCTTATGTGATTGATGTGAAAGTGTTAAATCTAAAAATTCATAGATTTACATATTAAAAGCATTTCATGTCTAACAATTAAATCACATAAACAAATAATTGAGTTGTAATAGTTGCCATTCCCATTCTTCTATAAGAATTAGAAAATATCTTGGTAATTTCCGCATTTTAATAACCTGAGTCTTAATCTCTATAAATTTCTATAGATAGAGTCTGTAGAGGGCCAGGTAGCCTCTAGATCTCATCCTTTCTTTAAGGGTGACATATCCAGTAAATGCCCCTATAGTCTATCTCTATATTAGAACTAAGTAACTTGGGTCATTTTTCAGATCAAGTGGTATCAGAGCAGTTAGTTCTTTGCAGGTACAATATGGGCAAGAACACTCGCCAGTTGTCAAAGATAAGGGAACTTGAAGAGTGCAATTTGCAAATTCAGCAGGAGAATGTTGTATTGCGTAGAAAGGTGGAAGCACTTGAGAGCGACAAGAAAAGTCTGCGATCGGAATTAGAAGACTTAAAGAGAAACAGAAGAGGAAGCAGTCCTCTTATGAAATATGAAGCTTTCAATGGCAAAAAGCCTACACTTTCTCTTCAAAGTAGTTCTTCTCTCTCATCTTCACCAAAGTCAGCAAGGGAAGCCATTGGCTCCTTTTCTAAATCACAAGCAGAAGATGATGTTGATTTGTTGATATCACCGGAAAGTGATTCTGAATCTGAGGAAGTTTCTAGTCAAAAACCAAGTATGATCCCTGAAAGGAAAGGCTTATCGATGATGAAATCCATGGGATACCGAGAAGGCAAAGGCTTGGGGAAAAATGGACAAGGGAGACTTCAACCTATCCAGGTACAAGAGAGACCTAAGAATCTGGGTGTAGGATGTGATGTGATAAAATGTAACTATTGCGGGAAGCTTGGTCACATCTCTGACCGATGTTCGTCAAAACATCCAGAACTATTAAGATCTAGGATATAAAAAATAAGAAACCTCAATCCTCTAACAGTAGTGATTCTGATAGTGATTTCTTTTATTAAAATTGGATAATTGAAATAGTCAAGAGGATCTATCCATGTACGTTTTGTAAAAGTCCTTGGCATTGTGTGGAATAATGTTGGAAGCAAAAGGCTTACAGCAAACAAATTGGAGCGACAAAAATTCAGCCTTCAAAGAGTGATAAGGCATTGTAGGTAAAGAAACGTTCTGAATCAGTTTCGTTTCAATCAGCAAGAAATTCCAGAAACTCATCATCAAGTAAGACGGAGAAAACTTGTCAAAACTATAAACTGTCAGGGCATGTCAAAGAAAATTGTCCAATGCTTCCAAAGGAAACAGTATCGACACCAGAAACCCAGGAAGAATCCAAGTCATCTTCTGGAGAACAAACAAGTGCTAAATTGAATTGGGCAGACTTCATGCCTTATGCTTAAATGATTTTGTAATATCTAGATCTAGTAAAGTTGTAACTAGGTTCTAGAATTGAATTTGTTTTCAAAAGAATTGTAATAAAATTTTTGGAGAACCAAAAGTTCTTTTAGTTGGGAGGAGTGATCCAATTTTAGAATTATTAAAATTGTATTGAAATTATCCAAACGACCAAGATGGTTATTTGGAATTTGGTAATTATTGATTATGTAATAATTCAGGTATTGATCAAGATGGTCATGAAATATGTGAGTTCAAATGTTTGACATCGATCGACATCAACTTCAGTTTCGACACCAGCAAATGTTTCAAAAGTGCTAATCAAGACATCTTCAAGTCGACCTGCCACAAAAAAAACAACTTTTTTAAAAGACTTATGTAATAAAACTTATCCTAAGTCTTAAATGTAAAGTTCAAAATGTCAGTAGTCCACTTTGTAAACCTTATTGAATAAAAAATATCCTAAGGTAAAAAGGACTAAGTTTAGGTCTTAAGTCCTAGATCTACCCATCAATTGAAATCCTAAGTCCTAGGTTTAAGTCCTAGGGACTAGCGCTAAGACACTAGTGTCAAATGAAAACACACTTTCTAAAGACCTAAGTCTATTCCTAGGACTAAATATTAATCAAAGTCCTAAAGTCTAAGGTGTCAAATGAAAATACCTAGAATTAAACTAAATGAGTGTGCAAAGTTCATAAACCTTTGTAAAAAGGTTCGGAGGTTGGGTTTAATACCATGTTTTAAAAGACTATGTCTAAGTCTAAAATTCCTAGCGCTATATTTAAACCTTTTCATAAACCTTAATATAAGGTTCGAAAGATGATGTAAAACCTTAATATAAGGTTCAGGAGATGGGTTTTACAAAACCTGTGATATAAAATTGATTATAAGTTTCAAAAACTTAGCACAAAGGATAAAGGTTCGGATGTCGGGCATAAACACATTTCAATGGTTAGGTTTATATTAAAACTTACAATGACCACGTCGGAAGTCATAGTTTTACAAAATGTCAAAAGGTGTAATAAGAACCGCACGGAAAATGTGTGGTTGACAGTTGTTAAGCCGAACCACTGGAGTCAAGACCGCAGACAAACATGTGATAGGGACTCACCGGAACCGCCAGAGGTAACCATGCCCACTGGACCTAGCCGTCAGGATCGACCATAACCGCCAATTCAAATCTCTGTTCACATATCCAATTACTCTGCCCGGTTTGTACTGTCTGCCTGGTTAATAAGCTGTTTGATATATAAAAAGTTTATTTGTGGGTATTTTAATCTAAATACAGTGCTAAGGATTAGGGATTAATCCCTAGGTGTATGAGTAAGATAGGGATTTGATCCCTCTTCATAAATGATTGCTCAACCAATTTCTAAAATGGGAAAAACAGAGGTTCGAGGCAGATTTGTAAAGCCATGAATGTATGTACTCTTAATATATAAAGAGAAGAGTGTTCTTTATATGAAGAGGAGAGTGGCGAGAGGAAAAGGAAGAAAGAGTTTATTTAACTTCAAGATGAAGTAAACTCTGTTACATTGTATATCACATAATTTGGTAGTGAGTTTTGGTTCTTGCGGGTTTATATGAAGGAGGAAAAGCTCATTATACTTGCATAAGTTTTAGCATCAAAGTACGTTGATGGTCGACGAGATCTACTTTGATTGTTCCAAACTCTGTTTAGCTACCTTGAAGTCAAAGGTCCATAAATCTTAAGTTCCTCAGTTTTTTTTTATGTGCAAATCATCCATGTCTTTTCTTAATTATTGAAAGAAAAGAGTTTGTATCAGTTAGCCTATTTAAGGGATGGTCCATATCTGCAGCATCAGTAGTGCAACTGATGATTCATTGTAGCATATTTCTCTTGGCTTAAAGAATGCAACGGACGTACAATTCTGAGGCGGACTCAGAGATGTAGTCCAAGAGGGATGAAATCCATCAAAAACTTCTTGTCCTATGGTATTTTTTATGTGATTGATGTGAAAG
Source organism: Pinus albicaulis (assembly GCA_034641835.2). Taxonomy (NCBI): domain Eukaryota; kingdom Viridiplantae; phylum Streptophyta; class Pinopsida; order Pinales; family Pinaceae; genus Pinus; species Pinus albicaulis. The sequence continues at coordinate 112,745,804 of CM076582.1, forward strand.
TGTTAAGTATAAACATTCATAGATTTACATATTAAAATCATTTCATGTCTAACAGTTAAATCACATAAACAAATAATTGAGTTGTAATAGTTTCCATTCCCATTCTTGTACAAGAACTAGAAAAGATCTTGGTAATTTCCGCATTTTAATCACCTGAGTGTTAATCTCTATAAAGTTGCATAGAAAAAGTCTGTAGAGGGCCAAGTAGCCTCTGGATCTCATCCTCTCTTTAAGGGTGACATATCCAGTAAATGCCCCTACAGTCTATCTCTGTATTAGAACTAAGTAACTCAAGTCATTTTCAGATCATAATATAAATAGTCATGTAGAAAGGTAAGTTAGATAGTTTTACGATGTGAAAAAATAAGTTTAGTATATATATATATATATATATAGGATTAGAACTTAAGTAGAAAAAGATTTTAAGATTTTTTTATTTTATTTTTTTTATTATTTTTTTTTTTATGGTAAATATTTAACTTTTATAGTTAGACGTTACAATCTCTAATGCACTCAAACTTTGTAGATTAAATAACTTAAACTTATAATTCTTAAAAATACATACTAAATTTTGAATAAAATTAGCTAAAAAATGTGTAAAAAAAACCCATTCGGTAAATACTACATTGAATATTGAATAATTTGTTTTATTTTTTATTAATTAAATTATTAAATTATAATATAATTAAATAAATTAATTATGAGGAGTTTCCGCAGTGCATTATGTTAGATATCATTTTTGGGATTCAACTGCGTTAATTTAGTCATTCATCTATGACCATTTCCATGAGAGGTAGTCGTAACTGACTAATTTCTCATGGTTTTTTCAATAGTCCACTTAGCACTCATTGCATCGAGTGATGCTCACAGGGGTGAAGAAGTGGGATTAAAACTAGTGAAATGAATCACATAGTGTCAATCATCACTTTCGGGGCTTTCACCCAGTAACCAAGACTTCCTGAGAGGTGACCCATCCCAGAACTCCTCTGGCTCAAGCACGCTTAACTGTGGAGTTTTCCCCACAATCAAGCCCACTTAGCTTGCTACCCCATTTGCAAAACCTTATCAACTATTGTGCCTCATGAACCATTCGAGAAGAGATCCCTTTACTCTTAGTATTTTAAGTATGAGGGGTTTCCGCAGTGCATTATATTAGATATCATTTTTGGGATTCAACTGCATTAATTTAGTCATTCATCTATGACCATTTCCATGAGAGGTAGTCGTAACTGACTAATTTCTCATGATTTTTTGAATAGTCCACTTAGCCCTCATTGCATCAGGTGATGCTCACAGGGGTGAACTACCCGATGCAATGAGTGCTAAGTGGACTATTCAAAAAATCATGAGAAATTAGTCAGTTACAACTACCTCTCATGGAAATGTTCATAGATGAATGACTAAATTAACGCAGTTGAATCCCAAAAATGATATCTAAAATAAATTAATATTTTATATAGTTAAATTTAAATTTAATTTAATTAAAAAAAATATTTAACACGTCACAAAACACATATGACCATTGACAGTATTATTTACGTCCAAGTATGATTTGTATTATGAAAAGTTTAATGTTGGAATAGATTTTTCCAAAATAAAAATTGTGTTTTTTTGGGGGTTTAAAAACATTGCAATATATTAATTTTAAATCAAATTCTAAAATTAGCATTTGAGTTTAGTTTCATCATGAAATTACATTGAAGTTGTTTTTATGATGGGTTTTGTTGGGCAAATTTGACCAATAATATTTGTGTATTTTGGTTTGTCTCTCCAAATAAAAATTGACATGTGACACTGCAACAGTGGTGTAATTAGCTAGGAAATGTGTTTCGTTTTATAAATCCCATCCTAACTAGAATTTTTTTTTTCTAATCTCTAAATTTTGAGATATTTTGATTTTTCAAAGGTTTTTAAATTAATTTTTCATAAAATTAAGTTTTATTGAGTTCTCGAATATAAATATAAAAAATATTAGAACAATAATTTATATTTAAATGTTTTAAAATCAATTTATAAAAAAATTTAATATTTATTATACAAAATTTTAATATATAAGTATTTTTTATTTAAAGTTCTCTAAATCTCATTCTAAATGGAAAAATAAATATTCTAATCTCTAAAACTTGAAATATTTTGTTTTTTCACTGGTTTCTAGGTTAATTTATTATTAAATTAAATTTGATTGGGTTTTAAAAAATAAATTTATATAAATATTAAAATAATAATTTTTTTTTATATATTTAAATATTTTAAAGTAAATTTATCATAAAAAATTTAGTATTTATTATCCAAAATTTTAATATATAAGTATTTTTTATTATTTTATTATTATTATTATACTATATTATAATATTATAAAAGAGGGAATAAAAAGATTTAGCAAGATGTGATGGAGCTAATATTTAATTCTTGTAGATTAATCATGGAGTAATGTCGTTTTTGTTCCGTCTTCTTTTAATCAATATGATGGATTGGATGCGCCTGTAATGTAATCTATCAAATCTTTGGCCAAAATCAATGTGATTGGTGTTGTTTACTCCAAAATGGAAAATTATGAGCACTTGGACTGTGATTTGAAGCTTTCAGGGATTGATAGTTTTATTCACAAGCCACATTCAAGGATTGATAGTTTTATTTGCAAGCCGCATTCAAGGATTGATAGTTTTATTTGCAAGCCCAAGCCTGAGATCAGAGAGGGTGTGCTTAGGATGTCACATGCACAACTTAGAAATTGGTTGGTGAATTCAAGATTGTCTACTTTAGAAGATAACTCTTATTAAAAAAAAATTATGTAATTGCATTCACCACAGGTGAGATGTGTTACTCATTTCGCTTAAATTTCCTTTTTTTCTTCTAAATGGACTTTTATATTATCATGGTTCTTATATTTACAAAACATAGAACCTAGAAGTTCAAAACTAGCATAGAAATGAACTTAACAAGAAAATGATTAATGAAATTATAGTTTCTTTTTCCTAAAGAGTGTTCCACCTCTAGAAGAGTGTCACTCTACTCCATTTCCACCTCTTTTGTTGTCATTCTCATTCCTCTTGCTCCGACACTGGATTGTATAGAAGGAACTAATAATAACATCTTTATGAATAGTGTTTCTAAATACCAAAAATGTCTTCTTCAATCCTAATAGCAGTCTAATTCTTCTCATCAATCAATAAAATCCAACAGGGGGATTCCTCTTCAAAGATTTGTATGTCTATTTCTAACGTCTGTCTCTCAGTGGCTTTAGGTATTTGTTATCTACATATTTTTATCGAGAAGCCATTTTGTTGCACTCATAGAAACCATTAACAATATTTACATTAGACTAAGTAACAAGATAATCTTCCCAAATCTTTTACTCCTTTGGTTTACTTTTACACTTTTAGAAAAAATTATTAATAATTACATGAAGCCAATCCAGAAAAAATAAAAATAAACATAGTAAAATGCAAAGCCTTGCCGACAAGAGAACACATTCATTTCACCAACCGTTTAAGTCGCCGAAATTGTCAAATTTATTACAACTTACTAAAATCTCATACCAGAAATTTTGTCACAGCCAAAAAAAAAATTAACGCTGAATCTAGGATACCGCTAAAGTTAACGATGGCAATTATTTCCCGAAGCCAAGTGGGCTAACCCCGAGAAACAAAGAATGAACTATCTACTCTTAATCTAGGATACCACTAGAGATAAAATGTTTGTGTTTACAAGAATGCACATGTAACACATACAAATGAGATATGAAATTATTTTTTTGCTAATATGGAATTGGCATGCGTCACACACATTTCAATGTGGAATATACATATAATATGTCATTCATTAAATAGATTTGAAATGTAATATATGCTTGGTTCTTTAAAATAAATTTACTTTAAATTTTTATATAATTTTTATTTATATAATATTTGATAAATCTATAATTTTAAAAAATATTAATTTTTAAAAGAAATTTATTTTAATTAATTATTTATTTAATATATAATAAAACTATAATTTTAAAATGATAAAAATAACTAATATAAATATTTATACTAACAAAACAAAATTTCTATACTTTTTACAAAAGATGTAGTTCACACCATGCCAACATTGTATGGTTGTACGGATCTTTGCACAACCAAACTATGTGGCCAACAATGTTGACAACTTCTGTATTTTTAGAATATTGATGAAAGTAAAATGATCAAATAACTTATATAAATACTTATACTAACAAAACAAAGTTTCTATACTTTTTAGAAAAGATGATGTTCACACCCTACCAACGTTCTATGGTTGTATGGATCTTTGCACAACCAAACTATGTGGCTAACAATGTTGACAACTTGTGTAGTTTAGAACGTGTATTTTTAGAATACACATAAAAGTAAAGTAGCTAAACAATTTAAATTAAAGGGTTAATTTGTAAGAATTCAAATTTTGGATTGGAAGCCTGGCTAAAAAGCATTTGAATAACACTAGTCTAGATCCAACTAAGTATGAGATCAATGTGTGATTTCTCAACATAAAGTTATAAGTGTCCTTTTAAAATTAAAAAATATATGAATATTTAGTTAATAAGAAATCAATGTAGACTAAAACAAAATGAATTATTTACAATTTGAAATAAATATTTAATGATTTTAGTTCATGAAAATAAAATTTAAAATCATTATCTAATTGTTAATAATTTATTTTCTATAATTAACCATTTGAATTTTATATCACTTTAATTCTTTAAAAATAAAGATTTTTTATCAATATTTAATATTAGGAGTTATTATGGAGTTTAAGGTCAAATATGATATCTCAATCATGTTATAATTATTGATCAAATAACATTATCATTATAATTTAAAATAATTATTTAAACTATTTTTAATATTGATTAATGTTACTATTTTTAATATTAATAATTAATTAATAATTATTAATGTTATTAATAACATTACGTAAGAAAATTACCTCGATGGGGGTGGGTGAACAGGGTGTACGATCTCTGGCTCTAGGTGAGCAAAAATAAGTGACATGATGCGTGCTCTTAAGCGAGAAGGCGTCAACATCAAGTGGTGTCATTCGATCTGAAGCCTCGAGAAGGAGAAGGCTCCCTTTATATCAAGACAATTTAAAGAATTTTGCTACATTTGGTTTCTTGCAATGGGTAGTTGCAAAAGAGGTTTCACAAAGGCTAAGTTTCCACAGGCTCTTCACATGTGCATTTCCATTGATCTAGGTAGCTTTTTCTTGAAGGAAGTTAGTCGCAAGTGTTATGTTTGTAATGTGGTGCTCGCTAGAGTGACGATCAAGGCATTGTGGGATATTGGGGAGCAAAGTTGGGGGTGCACACAGAGTGTGTCTGGAATGTCAAATGAATCTTCTGCCATAGGAGTTCGAGTGAAAAATTTATGCCCTTGGTGTACCTTTTGCAACACCCTCCTCCCATATCTACCCAAGTAACGGGCCAACAAGGGTAAACAGGGGACAAGAGGCTACTATGATCTGATTCAACCTCCTAGGTGACCTTAAGAAACTGGAATCGATGGAAAGACATCATACAAACCTTACACATCAGCAACATAACTCTCAAGAGCCATCCCAACCACTCAGGTAACCTTCCCCTGGGTCCCACTGAAGTTTTAAAACATTAAACCCCTGGACACTCCATTAATATGGACAACGGTGTGTCTAGGAGGCTCTTGATGCTCCCAAAGTATGGGCATGTATGTGTCTATGAACTTTATTCCACATGCCTATGCCAGTGCCCAGGGTTTTGAGCCACTTTTTCAATCCTAGAGCCTAGGTCACTGCCCAAAACTCAATGAAAAGTTCATAAATGAATTATAACAACAAAACAATGATACATTTGCAAAAACATTGACAAGGTCTAGACTAGACCCCTACTAGCCATGACAGGAATTTCGTTAAACATGTCACAGATATGTAATCTACATGCTTAAAAAACATATCTGAACATAGGGGTCTCATACTTATCTGAGAATCACTAAGAAGCATTGTTCCCTTACATCATTAACTAAATCAGCATCTATTAGGCCATAGATACATTGTTCATTCATTTACAAATCAAAACATGAGGAGAGCCATACATCATCATTGTCATAATACATGCTTATAACCAACATAATGACAACATAAATATCAAGGATACATCAGCCATAGAATTCACATATAAACCAGTACATTTACACATAATATGTCAATGAAATAACCTCTTATTAATGAATGCAAAAACCAACCCAGGATGGGACTACCATGTTCCACCTGGCCATAGTTTCGCTGATCCAAATCTCTCTTCATCCAATCACCCCTGTGCCATATTCCAAACATGAGTGTGGCACTCATAACCAACCGAAAAGAACCAAATAAGCATGGATGCTATCAAAGTTCTCCACCTACACCATGAGGAATTTTATTGTCTTCTAGTCTCTAAGGCTTTACCGCAATCGACAGTCTGATCGAGGGATCACTAGGCCCTAAACCGAGACTTTATTGCCTAGACTTTACCGTATATTCCATGTAGGGATTCCTAGGCTTGGTGGAGAGCACCCACCTCTAGGCTTTACCATGTATCCCGCCATTCACTAGTAGAGGATTTCTAGGCCCACCAAGGCATATAGTATATGGCTTTACTGCAACCCATAGTCTGGTTCAGGTGTTACTAGGTCAGTGGACTTATTGTGATCCATAGTCTAGTTTAGGGATCACTAGGCCATGTGTTTTTCATTTTGGATATCCAACTCACTCAGCTTTGAATCCATCCGAAAAACAAAATCAACCAAAACATGAGAAATCCATCACACCATGGTTATTTGGAAATGGCAAGGCTAGGCTAAAAAAAAATTTCACACTTCGAAAAAACCATGCCATGAAAGCAAAGAACCACAAGCAATACCATGCATGCAAATTGATACCTACAATAAATCGTGTTGTAGCTTCTTGATCCTTCTCTTACTTGCTTGCTCCTTCCTTCCTCTTGCCTTCTTTTCGTTTCTTGATCTAATTCCAAAGTGCTCCAAGAAAACTCAAGTGTCTAAGGGTGTGTGTGTGTGTGAGAGAGAGAAAAGAGAGAGAGAATAATGAGAGAGCTCCAAAACTGAACTGATAAAAGGTGAGCCAAAGCTTTCTAACTGATCCTCAGAAGCCTTTTTATCAATGAGGCCTTTATTTCTTCATTTTCCATTATTTTCCTTCATTTTCCTCCTCACATGCAACCTGTGACCTTTCACCTTCCTTTTCTCCTATTTTCCATTATTTTCATAAATAAAATGCCAATAATTCCTATTTTCCTTTCCAAATCCTTAGCTATTGACTTTGCCAATTTCCTTCGCCATAATAAACCAAAATGAACACCTACTAGGTTGTTTTTCATAGCATTCATCTTGGAATAAGTGTCCCTTCAACCTTAGTTATTATTTTTCCCTTATTAACTTTTATTACATGGAGTTTTCACCGAGGTTGTTAGAAAACCCTCCCCCTTGGGGGACACCATACTTGGTGTTCAACCACACCTATACCTCAACAAAACCTCTGAAAATAAAACATAATGCCCATGGAGCTTTATAACATAGCTCGATGTAGTATTTACAATGACATCGTGTTGAAAAAATGACAACCATATCATTTACTGGATCTTTATAACATATCTCATTATAATATTTACAATAACAATCACATATACTCTTATACACATTTGCTTCAACCAACAAATTATCATACTATCTATGGATCTTTATAAATCTATCTCGATAAAGTATTTATATACACATTTTCTCTAACCAGCAAAAAAAAGGAGATGATTCTTGCATCTGCAACAATGGAATCCAGAGGCTCACACCTCCACCGTCAAAGTAGTACTAGGATTCACTTCCTTCCCAGGAAGTCCAGAATTCACTATAATTTGCATCCAATGTCTAGAGCCACAATCCCATGCCACTTGTCCTCTCAGTGCACAGTTACATGCTCATTGTTCTAGGGCACACTCCCCATGTGCATCTGATTCCATTTGGATATGCTAATGACCAAAACAAATTCATCCCCAACCTTCCCTTCTCTGATACACAGTCCATCGGGAAATTCGGTAACCACCTTCTGTGCAGTCACTCACCATCCAAGTTCCCTGACATCCCCTATCCCGGATGATCCATCCCTTGGAAAGGCTTTGATCTGCATCTGTCAACTACCATATTTACCCATGATATTTTACTTTTTTGATGTGGTTACAATTTCATTTAAAAGAGCATAAATAAACATATATGCATGCATTACGCAAGAGGAAACAAGACAAAAATCAGCAACATAAGAACATGGGACATTGATAACGGAGTTCACCCAGTGTGGGTTACGTCTCCAGGCCCGGTGTCAAAATGGGGTAGGTCACTTCATATAGTACTGGAAACGGTGATGATGTACATGGACTATGTTTTCTGTCAGACAAGGATATATGCCCTCAACATGAGTGTCGTGCCTCTCCAGAAGACGTTATGCTATAAGAACTCTCACTCACAATATACCTCCTACCAACATGACATAATATCACACAAGGTGATGATGAGGATCCCTTCAACAAGGTTACATTGGGATCGAAACAATCCATGGCGAATAAATCTCACATGAAGTAAAAACATAGATCTCGCAACATACATCAAGCAAGGATCTAAACAACATATTACATCTCACAGCAAATGATAAAAGAGGCACGTGGCATCGATACTGCATATACATCAACCCCTGAAGTTGGATAAAGAAGTGGATGCTCAGCTGTTGAATCTAGCTACACCATCGAATTCATGGTGTCGAGAGGCATAAAATTGACTATCCACACTTGGGAATCTGACACTGTCACACCAATCTGGAAAATGGTTGAAAAATGGGAATCTCTGCTGCTGAAATGTACATCACCATTGGATTCCTGTCACCGAGAGGTGTAATATCGACATAAAATTTGTCAAACTATGACTCTGGCAAGTTCGGGACCTCAAGGAATCATTTGATGCCCCTCAAGATTCCCTGGGCAAGGTTCCTCCCCTCTAGCTACTCATGGTTCTGTACCTCCAATAAAAAGGATATTATTCATTGAAGAATGCATCGGTCTGCTCCACGTTTTTCCTTCGCTTTTCTCATGGCTCCATTAGCCTCCTTGTGCCCTCATCTCCATGTATTCTCCATCCTTCTCCATGGTTTCCTTGAACCATTTGAATGGAATTTTATAACGAAGTGTGAGGGTGAATAAGAAAAGTCTAAGGTTGGCACATTGGTTGGCATTATCATACTAAGATATTTGTTGTTGGGAGGTTTTGGGTTCAAATCACATTAACTTCCAATATTGTTTTAAAGCCCAATTTTAGTTTAATATAGTGTTTTTCAAACTATATGATATATGGAATTCGTATGTCCATATTGTAACGACTCCCAAAAACATGAGAATAAGACAAAAAATGAAGGTTGCACCATCCAATGACACTTGGGCCTAATTTAACGTGTCATTTGGCACCATGTGACAATCCCTCATTGGTCCACATCATATGCCACCTCTACCACCTACTTGCCATGCGTCGATTGCTAATCAAGGTTGTCATTGACGTCAATATGGCATTGACTGAGATGTCTATATTCTTGATATGCTTGGTTCCAGATGATGATGCCATGATGCTTGGTTGACTAGGATACCATTTATTAAGATGTCAATCCACTAATGAAGAATTTTTGTCCTAAATATCCATTAGCCATAATGTCCTAGTAATGAAAGTCCTTGAACTAATGATGATGGTGCCAAGTACCAATCATGTGCCTTGATTGATGTTCATAGTGATATAGACCTTAAGTGCACCCAATGAAGGTCATGATTACATGGTTGGAGACTATATGATGACATGGAGGACCATTTAATGACATGGACAATGATTAGATGACATAAAGGACTTGATGGCATATTAATGGATGATGCAGTTTGACATATGGATGACATATCACTGCACTATTACATGAAGTGGATGCTACACTATCATGATGACATGAATGATATTGATGACATACATGATGACACACTATGATGAAGAACTTGGAGTCATAACAATGAAGCAGCCCTAATGACCTTGCTGTCCTAATCACCTTCTGTACTAAAAATTTCGAGAGCAGTCACAAGAAAAATTATTTTGGACACCTTGGACGCATATTTCCACATTAAGTTCTATACCATCTTCAATAGGAATTTTTCCTCTTTCTAATGAGCCTTTACTTGTCCCGAAACTCCCACCGGTTGATGAGATATTGAATTTTAAAGTTAAGAAAAATATAATTAATTATGAGCCAACCTACACTTTGGAATTCATGTCAGTCTACCTCTAGAAATATGTGTCCCTTCATATTGACATTAATATTATATTAAAAGGAGGTTCAAACTATTCATTTGACCAAGTATTTTCGGTAAAAATTCAGAATATAACCACGGAGAAGCAATTGGAGGCTGAGGAGGACTTGAAGACATTTGTTTGGGCTAATTCTTCTTACAATAGTTGACTGTCATTGCAGAGGAAAATATTCGGATAGCTTGAGAGGATATGTGGAAGAAGAGAACAGGGATATCATTGGTTGAACAAATTTTTATGGTATACCCTCTCTTCCAGCTCGGACTAGGCTATAGCCAACCACAAAATTTTGGGCAGGTAGCCTACAAGTCAATACAGTAATATTTTGAAGCTCTGGAAAGTAACCATAAGTTCGGATTATATATATTACAATCACTTGGGAGTGATGTACCACATAACTCATTTGATGGTGGGAAAAATAAATTCCTACCACCAAACTTGGAATTGAAAGATTAGTGAAGCTGGAACAGTAGACTGTCATTTAACTATGATAATCTAATAGGATTGCAGACACTGTATCAGTTTGGAACATACATTTGGTCTATTTTGAATTTGCACATTGAATATTTTTAAGGATATATTTCAGACCTATCTTAAGAAAGACTTTGGAACTGGCTTTGGGTTATTCCTTGGAGCAGTCTTGTAGATGAATCAGATTTAAAAGACCATCATTTAGAGAAATCCTTTGAAGAATTTTTGTACTATTGACTAAAGATTATTGAAGCATTATTTGAGGAAGCAACTTAATGAAGAAAATGTCGTGAAGAACTTTGCATTTTTTAGAGAGAACCTCGAAGCATCCTAGTGAGCTCTTGGGAGCAGACTTGAAGAAAAGACTTTTGGAAGACCTTCTACTAACCTTGTTGGAGCAGACTTGTTGATAATATTTGACGGCTTGTAGAAGCAGTATTGAAGGTCTATTGAAGTCCTCTTGAGCATTTTTGAAGACCATCTACTGTATTTGAATAATATTGTGTTGACTTGAGGCAACAGAACTTGGAACATCACTTAGGCTATTAGAGAATATTTTTAAAGCAACATAAGACACTTTGAAGGATTCTTGGAGAAATTATTGGAGCCCATGAGGTTTTTCTGAAACCATCATGAGGTGACCTTTAAGATTTTGTTTGGGTATGATGAAGAGCAGTGGTGACACCTTGTAAGAAGAAAAGGTTTTCATTGATGATGTGACGTGGAGACTAAGTCTGATAGGGATCGTTGAAGAATACTTTGGGAGCTGTGAAGAATAACCAAACATATTTCGATGAAGTGAAGTTGAGGGTTGGAGCCCAAGAGGTTGGAGCCTCATAGAGACAAGGTTGGTGCCTTGGAAGATAGGGTTGGAGCCCTAGAGGATTGGAGTTCTCAAGAAACCAGGTCGGAGCCTCTACCAGAGATAGGTTTGCAGCCCTAGAGGTTGGTGCCTCAAATTGACAAGGTTGGAGCCTTGGAAAGACCAATTCGGTGCTTGGCACAATACGGGTTGGAGCCTAGAAGATTGGAGTCTTCATCTAGGGTTGGAGCCCTATAACATTATTTTACTTTACTTATTGTAAAGAAGAAATTAATAAAAGTATCTATTCCATCATTGTTCATTTTGTGTTCTAAATATAAGTGATATAATTGGTAAAATTAACAATTGAAAAGAAATACCATTTCACACGAAGTGTGAGGGTGAATAAGAAAAGTGTGAGGTTGGCACATTGGTTGGCATAATCATAATAAGATATTTGTTGTTGAGAGGTTTTGGGTTCAAATCCCATTGACTCCCAATATTGTTTTAAAGCCAAATTTTAGTTTTAATATAGTTTTTTTCAAACTATATGATATATGGAATTCATATGTTCATATTGTAACGACTCCCAAAAACATGAGAATAAGACAAAAAATGGAGGTTGCACCATCCAAGGACACTTGGGCCTAATTTGAAGTGTCATTTGGCACCATGTGATTGGGCCATGTGACAAGCCCTCATTGGTCCACATCATATGCCACCTCTACCACATACTTGCCATGTGTCGACTTGTGGTGTATCCACATCACCTTTTTGTGGGTCCACCTATTTTGTTGACTGGGATGCGACATTATCTTTGTGGGTCCCACTAGGCCTACCACATGCCATCCATACGGCCTGCCACATTGCAAAATGTTGACTTTGATGTTTTTTGGTGTTTGGTACAAACTTCAAAATGCAATAAATTTCTCATACATACTCGGATTTGAGTTTCATTCATGCGATTGGAATCAGAATGATGATCACTTCAATCTGAACCTAGTTTGAGAGTAATCCGACCACTTTGAATTTTAACCATTTATGAGCCCCCTTGGTCTCTCGAGGGTGCCTGGAGCCACTTGGATCAATCCTCCCCACTGGGGAGATTTTGGTCCACCATAAGCATGAAAATAATCTGGAGCTGCTTTGTACCTTGTCTACACCACAAGTGTCCATAGAGGTCACCCATCATTCTCCTTCACCTTTGTCCTTCAGAGCCATAAGCGATGAGCTGACACCTGCATCCCCTACAAACCTATAGTACAATATTCTTACAAATTACATGCTTAATTACATGACAAAATATGACCCAAGCATCCCATACTTTCCACGAGTTTATAACTCATACTCAGTGGTCAAGTTTACAGCAAAATGGAATCAATACCCCAGTTATCAATACAAGGGAAAAACATCATTGTTTCTTAACAAGTGATGAAAAACACATCATCAATTTTATATTTTAAATTGAAATGATTTACAAAAATAAGGTCATGACACACTACCAAACCTATAAAAATCAACTCTCACTTATCAAAGTGAATGGGTCATCTCTTTGTGGCACATTCGCTTGTCGAACAATTGTTTCAACTGATTCATGTATGGACACTTTTTTCTTGATACAGTGCTCTGGATGGAGCCTCGAACACTTGGCTCTTTGATGACCACTTCTATTGAAATGACTGCAATGATTCTTCCTCCTCCATACTTTCTTTTCTTTCCTCTTTTCATGTGCTGGAGAAGGTCTTTCACGCCTCATCCTCTTTCGTGCTACCATTCTTTTCTAGCACTCAACAAATACATGGTTATGTAATCGACAAAAACTACATTTTTTTGGATGCCATGATCTATGTTCATTGTTAACAACATGCTTGTAATCAAAATGAACACTAGAATACCGAGACTTGTTATACCTTTCTTGTTGATCTCTGGTGCAATCATGGTGATAAGAGCTTGCCTCAACTCTTTCTCTGCAATGTGTGTTCTCATCGGATGATGGTGAAGTGTTCCCATCATTCTCTTTCCCCAATGGTTTCAACCATGTATTGGAAGCTTCTGGAACCTTCAAGCATTGTCCTTCAATGTATCCAAAACCTATGAATTGATGTCTCTGCATAACCTCCAATGGCTAAGTTATGCCTTGTACATTAACACCAAGTCCTCCTCCTTTGTATCCCACTTTAGTTAGCAGTCTCATGCCAATACCTGTAATGGGTATCTCCACATTTCCAGTAGAAATAATAGCATGTGAATATGAAAATGAAGAGAAATCACCATTTTTTACCTCAATTGTTGATTTAGAAACAGGTGATTATGGCTTATTTAAGCCTTCATTGCACTTCAATTCCTCCAAAGCCTCTTCCGTGACTTGCAACTGAAGCTGCAATCTCTTCTTCTCTTCTTTCTCTTCTCACAGTAGCCTCTCTAATTCATCATTCTCCTCCCGAAGACTCTGGTTGATCTCATCATTCAAATGATGAGAAGACGACGAAGAAGATGAAGAAGATGCATAAGCACTGGAAGATGTGGATGAAGCATCGTTCTGTGATCTTCCTTTCTCCTCTTCCTCTATTCTCTTCTCATAAGCATCGTACATCATGTCCACCAATTTGGACATCCTGAGCATGGCCTCATACATGTCTTTGTCATCCTCCATTGCCGCACATTCAATCATTGTTCACACTCACAATTCACATCAGTAAGAAGACCGCTTTGATACCATCTTGATCTGGATCCGTCAGCTACCAGATTTACCCATGATATTTTAAATTTGTGACGTGGTTATAATTGCATTTAAAATAGCATAAATGAACATATATACATGCTTTAAGCAAGAGGAAACAAGAAAAATATTAGTAACATAAGAACACAAGACGTTGATAACGGAGTTCACCAAGTGTGGGCTACATCTCCGGGCCCAGTGTGAAAATGGGGTAGGACGCTTCATATAGTGATGGAATGGTGAAGATGTACATGGAATATGTTTTTTTTCATATAAGGATATATGCCCTCAACATGAGTGGCATGTCTCTCCATGAGACATTCCGCTGCAGGAACTCTCACTCACAATAGGCCTCCTATCAACATGACATAATCTCACACAAGGTGACGATGAGGATCCCTTCAACAAGGTTACATGTGGATCATAAAAATCCATACTGAATACATCTCACATTAAGTAAAAACATAGATATCACACATACATCAAGCAAGGATATAAACAACATATTGCATCTCAGAAAATGATAAAAGAGGCACATGCCATCAATACTGCATATATCTCAACCCCTGAAGTTGGCTGAAGAAGTGGATTCTCAGCTGCTGAATCTAGCTGCACCATTGAATTTGTGGCATTGAGAGGCATAAAATCGACTGTCCACATTTTGGAATCTGACCCTGTCACTCCAATATGGAAAATGGCCGAAAAATGAGAAGCTTTGCTGCTGAAACTGACATCACCATTGGATTCATGTCACCGAGAGGTGTAAAATCGACATAAATTTTTCAAATTCTGACTCTGGCAAGTTCGTAACCTCAAGGAATCGTTTTGATGCCCCTCAAGATTCCATGAGCAAGGTTCCACCCCTCTAACCGCTCATGGTTTTGCACCTGCAATAAAAAGTAATTATTCTTTGAAGAACGCACTGGTATGCTCCATGTTCTACCTTCGCTTTTCTCATGGCTCCATTGGCCTCCCTATGTCGTCATCTCTCCTGTAGTCTCTATCACTCTCCATGGTTTCCTTGAACCATTCGAATGACATTTTATAACAAAGTGTGAGGGTGAATAAGACAAAGTGTGAGGTTGGCACATTGGTTGGCATAATCATATTAAGATACTTATTGTTGGGAGGTTTTGGGTTGAAATCCCATTAACTCCCAATATTGTTTTAAAGCCCAATTTTAGTTTTAATATATTTTTTTCAAACTATATGATATATGGAATTTGTATGTCCATATTGTAACGACTCCAAAAAACATGAGAATAAGACAAAAAATGGAGGTTGCACCATCCAAGGCCACTTGGGCCTAATTTGAGGTGCCATTTGGCACCATGTGATTGGGCCATGTGGCAAGCCCTCATTGGTCCACATCATATGCCACCTCTACCACCTACTTGCCATGTGTCGACTTGTGGTGCTATCACATCACCTTTTTGTGGGTCCACCTATTTTGTTGACAGGGCTGCCACATTAGCTTTATGGGTCCCACTAGGCCTATCAAAAGTCATCCACATGGCCTGACACATGGCAGAATGTTGACTTTTACTTTTTTTTTGGGTTGTTTGGTACAAACTTCAAAATGCAATAAATTTCTCATACAGACTCGGATTTGAGTGTCGTTCATGCCATTGGAATCAGAGCTACAAGAAATTCAATCTGAACATGGTTCAAGAGCAATCCAACCAATTTGAATTTTTACTATTTCTGAGCCATCTTGGTCTCTTGAGGGTATCTAGAGCCACCTAGATCAATTTTCCTCGCATTGGAAGATACAAAAAATAAGGCATATACCTGCCTCAAAACCATCATATCGGTCATAGCATGCTCATGGTAATCAATGGAAACTATTGTAGAAATATCTAAATAAATTCAATTGATCTTGTAATATGCTAAAAAAAAATAATAAATAAATTCTACAAATTACAGAAATTGATTATGATCACACAATCACATGAACAAGAAAGCAAAATAATATCAAGCGTGCAACACAAAGATGTATCTAGGGAAAGCCTTAGCTAAAAACCTCGTTATCTGTATATTTCATTAAGTCAAGAAATTCAAACAATACCATGTTACTTCCCTTCCTAAGAAACCTTTTCACTATCTCTGATTGTCTCACTTTGATCCTTGAAAGTTTGGTCCAATAATTAACCAAAATATTGCACCTCACTGACTAGCCTAGCTTACACATTATTGTTAAACACACACATGGTGTGGGAGAAGCTAAACTCACACAAAGGGAAAGATAAGCATGCGTTTCTCATATTATTCACCATAGATGTACATTTATAATACAATGGTGTGACTCTTTGATTCATCTTCCAAGGTCACTTGGACTCCTTTGTGACTCTTCGCCTTCCATACCTACCCATAGAGGATTAGGTGTTCAACATTCTGCCCCTTAATCTGAAGGGGTATGTGTGAGTCCAAGAAGAGGGTTGTAATACAAATTTGCAAAGTATTCATGACAGCACTTAGGTTGAATCAACTATCTAAAATGTTGGAATAGAGGTGGTTTACGGATGACCACTTACACTGGAACACAATGCTTATTGTAGTTCCTGAAACTCTTCCAAAACTGGCAAGAAGCTGAGGGCTTATGCTAGATGAAGTGTCCCTCATATTTGAAGACAGATACCTTCAACCTAAAAGAAGGGAAGTCTACAACCTATGATGGTTTAAGGATGACCACAAACACTGCAATGCTTGATGCATTTCCTGGAACTCTACCAAGGCTGGAAAGAAGCTAAATTCTTCTGCTAGAGGAAGTGCTCCGAATTCTTTGAAGAGGAATAATATGAACCCCACATGGATGGACATGGATGGTTTAAGGTTGTCTAGCAACCAAAGGAATTCACATGGTCATTTGTGTCTACAGTTGCAAATTTTAAATACGAATGATGAACTGTGGCTGGGCTGCTTGTTCCTTGTCCTCGGCTACAACCACGAATGCGAGATGAGAGGTGTGGTTCGGACTCGCTTGTGAACTGTTGTGTCTGCGGCTACAACCCTAAATGCAGCAATGAGAGATTGTGGCTCAATCTCGCTTGAACTAATGTGTCTACGGCTGTAACTGCGAATTTGGAATGAGAGATTGTGGCTCGGAGCTCGCTTGATGTAGCGTCGAAGCTTGTAGATGACCACCATTTCCCCCCTGTCAGGGACAAGGTGAGATGATGGCTAAAACTCAATTGCAAGTTTGTTCAATATCCATGAACATGTTCTGACATGCGACTTAAACATCTTCTTGGCTGCTGATGCCCATTGCCAAGAAGCGATCCATCCAAGATGAATCTTGGTTCTTGCAGGAGGCTTGTTTCTGAAGCATCTGTCTGAAGAATGGGTGTGCCGACCACAATGCTTGCATGGATGAAGATCAAAACAGTGATCTTTCATATGGACAACTCGATCATAGTGTTGGCATTTTTGTAATTTAATGGTGCCGGGAGGGCGAGTGGGTGAGTGTTGCAGCAAGGCTGTGGGAGAGGAGGGATGAGGGAAGTGGTGAGGGGGAGGGAAAGGGAGAAGAATAGGTGGGGAAGAGTAGGTGGGGGACATGAGAGGGGAGGGATGGTGAGAGATGGCTGAGGGTCGAGAGCTGTGGGAAGGTCGAGGGGAGGGAGGTGAGGGGGATGGGGAGAGATGGGTGAGGGTGGAGGGTCGTGGAATGCATGGGAAGGCCGAGGGGAGGGAGGTGAAGGGAATGGGAAGGCCAAGGGGAGAGAGGTGAGGGCTATGAGGGAGAGAGGGGCTGTGAGATGTGTGATGAGTGGCTGAGTGGGGTTGGGAGTTGGCAGCGTGGGTGGGATGGGAGAGCTCTGTAGTGAGCAGGGTTGGGATAGCCGAGAGGTGAGGGGTTGGGATTGTTGTGCAGGGGGGTGAGCGTGGAGTGTGAGTGGGGAGGGATGGGTAAAAACATTACAGTAAATTTTAAAAGTAGGTATAAATGGAAGAGATTGCACAGTCATGTGCAGAAATAAAAGTAGGCAGAAATTCTAGGAAAAAATTGTAGAATTTGTAGTAAACAAAAACTCAGAATTATCCAGAATGCTGAATGGAAGGAGCAGTAAACAAAATTCCATGAGCAGTAAGAAAATATACAGACTTAAAAATGAACAGACTTTCAAATTCAGGAATATGGTAGTACAGAACGCTGCTCTTCACAAAAATAATTTCTGAATGCTGCAAAAATGATCTTTGAATGCCGCAAAAATGTACAGGATTTTTGTAGGTTTACACAGGCCACAAAAACAAGTGGCTCACACAAGATTGAGTTGGTTATGAACATATCAACTCTAATACAATGTTAAACACACACATGGTGTGGGAGAAGCTAAACTCACACAAAGGGAAAGATAAGAATTCGTTTCTCATATTATTCACCATAGATGTACATTTATAATACAATGGTGTGACTCTTGGATTCATCTTCAAAGGTCACTTGGACTCCTTTGTGACTCTTCGCCTTCCACACCTACCCATAGAGGATTAGGTGTTCAACAATTACTGAGGGAAATGAACCCCTATTAAATAGGAAATTCCCACTAATTGATTGTGCAATACATCCAAGGTGTACTGATGAGCTCATGCATGATTTGTACAACTTTCTAATTATACAATTGATAGTTTACTTCCCTTTAACTCCAATCTCAAATGTGCCTTCCTTAGAAATAACATGCAACAACTATTTATAGTGAATTATCAGTTATCTAATTGATCATTTCATTTGAATTAAATAATATTTAATTCATTGGACCTATCACTATCTCATCTCTCAGTTAGAACTAGTTAAACTGATTTTAACTTAAATAATTCAGTTAACTAATTACAACCAAAATAAACTATAACTGGACCCTATAAAACTTAGAGTGAACTCTACATGTCTCCAGTTTGACCCCCAACTTGAATTAACTAAGCTAACTAAGTCTTCCTAACTCTTTTAACTCGCACAAGTTGTCATGTGATGTGGCATTACAATTTACTTCTAATTTATTTAATGGAAAATTAAATTAGAATCCCTTTTGATGCAATTTCCAATTTTTCTTGTTGTCAATTTCAACAACTATTGGGTACCAGTTTTTTGGTAATTTAATTGGTTTTAAATTACTTATATAAATTTTCAACGAGGGCTAGTAAACTGATGAAGTTTAAATGCGCTGGATGTGCTAGAAGTTTCATTATTTATACAATTCTAAATGAAACTGAGTTTTATCAAAATGCACATGGTTCTCATAAGCAAAACAATGATTCCTATAAAACTCTAATGATGATCACACTCTCTATTAAAACTATTTATGTTTATAAATTCCACACTTTGCTTTGAAATGGAAATATCAAACCCTTGCATAAATGAAATCAATCTCTTACTTTACATGAATGAAATTCAAATTCATATTCAACTACAGAAAAAAGGAAATCACTCTTACTTAAGAAATCTCAATAGTTGAAGTAAACCACACAGTTGTATGAATGAAAATGTACTTGATGAAAATCACTCTTCACTCTTCACACTTGCAAATAAATTTTCTCTCATAAAAATCCTATTTGCCCATGTGCATTCGTACTCTATGAAATAAATGAATGATTTCAAAATAATAAGAAAATGAATTAGCTCGAAGGAAATCGACAATTACAGTTATAAATTTAAATAAGAGAAATAAAAAACACAGTTAAATAA
Source organism: Pinus albicaulis (assembly GCA_034641835.2). Classification (NCBI taxonomy): domain Eukaryota; kingdom Viridiplantae; phylum Streptophyta; class Pinopsida; order Pinales; family Pinaceae; genus Pinus; species Pinus albicaulis. The sequence goes on from CM076582.1 coordinate 112,765,837, forward strand.
TTAACTACTTAGTAATGAAAAAAACATAAAAATCCTTAATTCCTCGAGGGGACCCTCCATGAGAAGCAGGCAACCACAATTATACTACTGATCAAAAACTTAACCACACATTGACGCCCACTCGAAACAAAATGTCTTCTTTAAAACAAAGTTTCAATCTTACTGATGGTGTCTTTCGTTTGTGTCGAGAGGCATTACTTATAGATCTCATGGAAATTAATGTTAAGAGCTTTATGCCTAAGCCTAATCAACAAAAACTATATTTAATCTAGAAAATATAACATCATTATTTTCTCGTGATTTTATATTAGCAAAGAAAAATAGCAAGACACGGATCTCATTCTCGTTTGCCTATTGCCGAATTCGGTGGTTGACCTTGCCTTTGACCATGTAATCAAGATTTGTTCCATCACTTTGGATCGTGTGAATAGGAGGAAATCATTATGTGTATCCATTGCCACCTATCCATATATTTCATTCTTCAGCTAGCATCCTGGAACTTGTCAAGCAATGGACTTGACTGTGGAATCATGAATTAGCTGCAGAATCATTAGAATTCAGTAGGCACAGTAAATGTTAAGCTAAATAATAAAGTGCATTGTCAATTTACGAAATAGGAGATAATTTTATAGCTGCCATTGCATAAATCTTATAACTTGATGTCAAATGCATTGTTATGGAGGTCAAAAAGAAAGAAATGAAGTAAAGGATGGTGTCAAAAAGACCATTGGTTTCAACATTCCCCCACACAGAGACCACTGCTTATCCTCATGCCAAAAATTCAAAATTTGTACCCTTTTTCTGTCACTGAATCTCCTCTAATACTTGAGCAAGGAAATTGATATCAGTTATGCTTGCCTTCCTGATAATAATTGATATCCTTGGTTTCTTCATCAAAATTTTATGTTATAGACTTATGACTTTCCTTTTAAGGAATTTTTTTGGCCTTCAACTTCTTGTTCTTTTCATACCGTAGTCCAAGGTGCAATAAGACATTATCACTTATGGTCTTTTGAATTTCAATTTGTATTGTTGATGCATCATGTCATTTCTTCAAATGCCTATTTAATGTCTCCAGTTCATCAATTTCTTCCTTGAGGGTTTTGATTATTTGAGATTCTGGTGGAGTATTAAAATGAACTCCTTCTCCCTGATTTGGAATCGATGCAGTAGCTTTCTTTGAGTCTTTATTCTCCAGGGATTCTATATCTTCATATATTTCTTGTTGAATTGGGTCTATTTCAAGAGTTCTTCTTGTTGTACTTGAGATTGGTGACACAGTTGTAGGTTATGGAGCTTTTGGAGATAGAATATTGAATTCCATTTCTTCTTCCTCTAAATTGTCCAATTCTGGGGACTACCTTGATTGTTCATGTATTGTTCTATTCAATATTATGCTTTTTCTCAAGGTGGATGGAGTTTTAGAAAATGGTTTAGTACTAGAAACTTCCTTTTGAATCTTCTCTTGTTCTTCCTTATCTTTCTCTTCTTCCTCTGTTCTATTTTTGGGTGTGCTTCCTTTCTTTTCACTGGCTTGATTTCTTCTAACATTATTTTATTTAAGGTTTTCTAATACAACCATAAGAGGAATTTCATATTTTGAAGGTTGCTCCGCTTGTAGAGGTGATTTATAACTAGGGTTTGTAGGTAATTTCCTCATACTTCTCTTGATTTTACTGTTGGACTCTTCTTGTTCTCCCTCCTGAAAGTGATTTCTAACTAAGAAACTTTCCCAGTCACCCCCTTTGGTTTTAAAGTGGCCTTAAATTAGCATATTTATTAAAAAATGATGATATATGGTGTTTTTATTAAACTGTACTTTCTTTTGAGTGTTATTTTCCATTTTCTTCAGACTATGGAGTAAGAAATAAGGAAAATTGATTTCATTACCCTCAAGGAAATGCATCATTAAACACACATGATAGAAAAAAAATGTTTCCAAATCTACCCTCACAAGTAATAAATTTTTGAATGATGAACAACAATTTTCTCCATTCATTTTTAAGAGATGAAACTGGAATGCATTTCTTAAATACTGAAGTGTCCATACCTCGGTTTTTGAGAAATTTTTTCCATCCTCTTTCTTCAATTCCTCTATTTTTGAACCATTTTTCATGAGCTTTGGGTAGGCCAGTCACTTCTACTATGAAATATTTTGTTAATACCATCTTTGCATCCCCAATTTCCACCTCGACTCCATCGAATGCTCGAACAAAATATTTGGTAACTTCTTTATCATGGTCATTGAATTTTTCTATGAACTCCAACCACTGTGCTTGCTACAGCATTTGCCTAACCTAAGGTAACCTTCCATAAATATCCTTCCATCTAGCTAGGTTCTTACAATAACCCCCATGTTAGCGTTAAAACATGATGATATATGTTGTTTTCATTAAACTGTATTTTCTTCTGAGTGTTATTTTCCATTTTCTTTAGACTATGGAGTAAGAAATAAGGAAAATTGATTTCATTACCCTCAAGGAAATGCATCATTAAACACACATGATAGAAATTTTTTTTTCCAAATCTACCCTCACAAGTAATAAATGTTTGAATGATCAACAACAAATTTCTCCATTTATTTTTAAGAGACGAAACTGGAATGCCTTTCTTAAATACTGAAGTGTCCATACCTCAGTTTTTGAGAAATGTTTTCCATCCTCTTTCTTCAATTCCTATGTTTTTGAACAATTTTTCACAAGCTTTGGGTAGGCCAGTCTCTTCTGCTATGAAAGATTTTTTTAATACATATTTACATCCCCAATTTCCACCTCGACTTCATCGAATGCTCAAGTAAAATATTTGGCAACTTCTTTATCATGGTCGTTGAATTTTTCTATGAACTCCAACCATTGCGCTTGCTGCAACATTTGCCTAATCTGAGGGTATATTTCCATAAATATCCTTCCATCTGGCTATGTTCTTACAATAACCCCCATGTCAGTGAAGTATTCACCCTTAATTGCTTCCTTTGGCAGGTTTATGGAGTGTGAATGGTAGTATAGATGAGGTAGAACTATCAAAGAAACAAGGTTTATGGAATAAGTAGGGGTTCAGAAAAAAGAAGAAGAAAAGAGTATGGATGTTGGCGGAGTTACGAATGAAGTAGGGTTTTATGGAATGAAATGTATGTGTGATGATGGACAGTGAGTTTTTGAATTATGATTATGACAACTTCATTGACAAGACATAGTATTTATGGTTAGCTTGAAGTCAGAAATAGTAATGATGATTTTGAATGGCGGTAGCAATGTCTACTTTATTCCATAATCTAATGTTTTGTTTCCTTCATTATCTAATTTAACATTTACATACCTTTAAATTATTTATTATAATGTTTTAATTGGTCTCTTTCAAGTTGAATTTGGATGCCTTAGTTGTAAGCTTGATCATTATTCCTTGGTGCTTGAATCTTCCATGTCCTTATTGAGTCCTGTCAAATCAAGTCAGTTGTATAATTTTGTTAAATATGCAGATTCTCCTCAATTCTGTACCTAATTATTTGAAAAAATAAAAATAGGGCCATATGAGAAGTGGGACTAAAATAGGAATTAGAAAGAAAATAAGGTGCCAAGAATGCTTGGTTTTCATCCTAGATTTTCTGTATAACATGCCAACAATGTTGGTTTTCATGTTTATACAATTATTTTATTTTTATTTTTATTTTCTTTTTCTTTTATTTTTCTTTTTTAATTATTTTTTAATTATTTATTTATTTATATTCAAAATGAAAGGATTTTTGTGAGTTAAGTTGGAGAGGAAGGAGAATCCTTCCTAACCATTTTCAGATCAAGATTGTCTTGCAGATGTTTAACAAACTCTTCCCTTGTCAATGGTTTGATATAAATTCTCAATCAATGACCATATACAAGGAAAGCCACTTTTTCTTCATCAATAGTTGTAATTCTGACGGTTCCATTGTCAAAGACAGTTTAAATCTCATAAGGCCTAAGCCAATGAGTTTGAAATTTTCCTTGAGAATATTAAAAATTTGAATAAAAAAGTAATGCCCAATATCCTCGTTGAAATTTCCTTTCTTTTATGAATCTTTCATGCCTGGTTGGATCTTTGTTGTTCAACTATGTTAGTTCTTTGAATAGAATCATGTATCATCATATCAAGTTCATTTAATTTCTCCCTTTTTTTTGTGCTTGATCTGAAATTGGTTGATGACTTGTTATGCTTTTTAAGGACCTCCCACTCAGTTAAAAAAATTAAGATCTTGCTTATACTTGACTCTGCAGAATTGAATTCTTGAAACAAGTGTATGTGTTTTAAAAATGTTTTAATTCTTTAAGTGTGAGGAATTAAACATATTTTTTTGCTGATATTAAGCATGGAAAGCAACCATAAAGTGCAGAAAATAAGCATCAACATATAAGAACAAAATTAATAAAGGATTTCACCCGAATATCGTGGGCTACGTCTCCTTGAGCCTTTGTCAAATTGACATGGCTCTTTGGGATTATAATGGATAAATTATTTTACAAGTAACTACTCAAATCAAATGTTTTTTTATGCTGTAATAATGGTCTTAGAATACCATCATACCCCTAGAATGGCTGCTATCTCTCTGGAGATGGACCTAGGCTCCCTTTGACTTGACCTCTTCTATCGGTGCTCTTAAGCTTCAATGAGCTTCTCTATGGCACTATATCCTTAAGAAATCATTTTCTATCGTTGAAACCTTTTCTTCTATCTCAATTACATATCACCCATCCAAAATAGACTGATTATTTGCTCCAATTGAGCTCTGGCTCCACAAACTAGGCCTCCAACCCCTATTGGCCTTAGGCTGCCCCAAACTTCCCTATTGCTTCTTCAACTCTAAAAGTCTCCAAATGAATCTAAAAATTATTCCAATGGATTCATAATGTCCAAAATAGTTAGAATAGACTATTCACTTGCTGAAAAAGGCCTCTGGCTGCTCCGGTTATGCCTCCAACACCTCGTGGCACCCCTTGGATCTCAGCTCACTAAAAACTTCTATAAAGCATTTCAGCCTTGAAAAGTCTTCAAATTCTTCTTAAAATCCTTCCATTTGAATCATAAGGTTCAAAATAGTCATAATAGACTATTTTTTTGCTGAGAATGCCCTCTGGCTACCCTAGCTAGGCCTCATTCTCCTGCTGGCCCCTAGTGGCCCTTGGGAATTATCTGAAGCATATTAGCCTTCATAATTTCTCTACTCGATCTGAAAACCTCACCATTAGATCTATAATTCTCAATATAGTCGAAATTGAATATTGGCTTAATGAGAATGGTCACTGACTGCCCTGGCTAGGCCTCATTCTCTTGATGGCCCCTGATGGCCCTAGTGGCCCTTAGAAATTCTCTGAAGAAAATTCACACTCAAAAGTTCTCTGATGGCTCTAAAACCCTTGACAATGGCTCTGGAATGTCCAATAAAGTATAAATTGACTATTCACACTCGAAAATTGGTTGAGTAATCCTCAAGATAGAGCATAATCAAATTTTCCCCAATTTTCTCTACTAAATATGGGAACTCTGCCAGTTAAATCCACTAAAAGTGGAAGTCTGCCTAAAATTAGGGGCACCTCCAGAATCTCCACCCTTTTAATCTGTGTTTAATTAACTTCTAACTGCGGATAAGCATGTCATTAGTGCTAAGCGCATTTTGTATTTGGCTTTGGCGCATTTCTGAAGTTTAAATAAATGTGCGTGCACATTGCAATCAAGTACTGGGCCCATTGCCCGTTGGTGGAGACGCTTGGTAATTAGGGGGAGGTCATGGGTTCAAATCCCAGACCTCAACCCCCATGTTTTGCAAAACATCACATATGTGACTTTGATATACCATATACCATTGCATTAAATTTGCAAACGTGTATTTAAACCATGAACTTTGTAATACATGGGTTTTGGATTGTATAATTTAATTAAAATTTTAATTAATATGATATTATTTATATATAATATATATTATATGTTTTAAAAATATATTATATCTTATAATATATATAAATATATATATTTAATATTAAATCATAATTATATAAAAAAAAATACAATTCCAACCTTAAAAATGTTAGGAATTTTACCCCACGTAGACCAAACTAGCGAATCTGAAGGTGTCACTTGGCACAATGTCATTGGCTATTGTTGGAGGACTTCCCCATGAGCTGACTGGGTTGCCACATCATCCATGTACCTTCTCTTCTCATTGTTTTCCCTATTTTCCATTTCGATCAAAACGCAATATCTTCCTCATATGACATCGGTTTTTTGAATCGTTCACGACACCCTAATCGGGAAGATGAGATCTATGTAACCATCCTAATTTCAAAACAATCATGTAATTTTGAATTTTGAACAATCCTTAGGTCCCAATCCAAATCTAATCACTCCTCCCCATTAGGAATATTTTGGACCCCAAAAGACTGATTACTTGTTCAATAGATGAGAGTACATCACCCTCACATTTCTAGCCTCCTTACAATTTTCCTTGCTTGGCTTAGTTCCTTTGAGCCCCAAATCAAAGGTAGTCAACACTCCTCTTCCTGGATGCTCTTCTCCTCCTGTCAAGAATTGTGTCTTCCTTGAACTCATTCAGAAATTTCTAGCGAGGAATCTTCAGTAGAAGGTAGCTGAACATCATGTCCTTGATCATCGATCAAAGGTGGCTCAAACAAACATAATTTTTCAACAGAAATGCATACATGATTGAAATTTGCACATGCACAAATGATCGTATGTCTTATTGAGTTAAGAAGTCAAACCACTTCTTACCAAGACACTTCCATGGCAATTTTTCTTGCTGAAAATATTCTTCATGTGAAACATCTGTTCTCACATCAATGATGTAAACTTTCGCTCCATTTTTTCCAGTATTTTCATCTTCTTAATTCAAATTCTTGGGATTCTTAGTTGGATGCAATGTCCAACATTGGTAAATTAAATTTCTCCTCTTCTAGAAATGTGTGCAAGTCTTTTCCACCTTCTGTGTAAGTTTCCTTCGCTTCAACTGTTTCCTATATGCCTTCATCCTCTTCCATGATTTTGAAATTTCATGGTTACAAAAACCACAGTAGGAACAAAAACTCTTTCTTCCATTCACGCATGCAATATTGTCATGATTAACATAATCAACTTGACTATTGGAAGAATTATACCTCACATGCTTCTTTGCATGTCCATCTTTTTTACCTTCTCGAGGAGATGAACTTGAAGAGGTTCCAACTTTCTTTTGAAGACCAACATCAGTGTTCATGTCTTGATAGCTGTCAGAACTCTCTTTCTCACCATAAGCTGCATTTCTACAAACATCTTAATGAAACATAGGCTTCAAACAATGGAAATCAACTTGAAAACAAACTTCTCATGTTTTTGGTTTCGAAATTGCAACAAAATTTCCTCTTGGAGTTGTTTCAAGTGCCTTCATTGCTTTGGAGTTTTCGCCATAAGATTGAACATAGCCTAGACCAAAATTCTTTGGCCTTTCCTCAACCAAAATAGCATCAATCATGCCTTGTGCATGTTTTCCTAGACCCTTGCCTTCATATCCCATTTTTAACATCAATTTGGACCCTATACCTCTAGTTTGCTTTTCAAATGAACCTACACATCCATCTGAAGAGGAATTTGAAGAAAAATTTGAGTGATTTACCTTTGCTTCAAGCATGTTATTGGTTAAGGCCTCTTGGGCATGATAGAGCTGCATCTCCATCTCATGCATTCTTTGAAGAAGTCATTTTTTCTCTTGCTTCATAGAAACCAATTTCTCATGAAGTCTAGTGATTTCCCTTCCATCTTCATACAAAATTTGCACAATATCCTTCAGGATGTAGAAGTATCGCTTCATCTCTTCATCAAAGAGTCTTGTAAAATAGGATTTTCAAATATCACTTGAAGAAGTTGTCATCATTATGTAAATGAATTAAATAACTTCAAAAATAATTCACAAAGCTTCCAAAACAATTTGACAAAGCTTCAACAATATGGTTGTAGATTCAAGCTCTCTTTTGCAGCTTGTATCTTTTCTTCAAGTAGCCTTTTTTTCTTGCAAACAATCCCTCTTGTGCTTCAAGGGTTGCCTTGAGGTCCTTTGGGTAAGGATAATTCTTTCTGCCTTCTTCCTTCTTTTCCTCTTCTAGAATTAGCTAACAGTAGCTCCCCTTCACCTATAGCAAACTCAAACTTGTAAGCATCACTCAATTTTCAAATAGTTAAATAATTCTTTGCATTGTTAAACACCTTTCAAGTCAAACAAGAAACCTAGTGCTCTGTCAAGCAAGAAACCTAGTTCTCTGATACCACCTGCTCTGAAATGGGTGGATGAATTTTTATGCTTTGCAAGGACCTCCCACTTAGTTAAACAAATTAAGATCTTGCCTATACTTGAATGTGTGGAATTGAATTCTTGAAACAAGTGTATGTGTTTTAAAATTGTTTTAACTCTTTAAGCGTGAGGAATTAAACATCTGTTTTTGCTGATATTAAGCATGGAAAGCAACCATAAAGTGCAGAAAATGAGCATCAACATATAAAAACAAATTTAATAAAGGAGTTCACTGGAATATCGTGGGCTACGTCTCCTTGAGGCTTTGTCAAATTGACATGGCTCTTTGGGATTATAATGGATAATTTATTTTTCAAGTAACTAATCAACTCCAATGGTTTTTTATGCTGTACCAATGGGTTTTTAATACCATCATACCCTTGGAATGGTTGCTATCTCTCTAGAGACGGACCTAGGCTCTCTTTGACATGACCTCTTCTGTCGATGTGCTTAATCTTCCCTAAGCTTCTTTATGGAAGTATATCCTTAAGAAATCCTTTTATGTCCAAAAATTATTTTTTACTATCTCCAGCACATATCTTACATCCAAAATAGACTGATCATTTTCTCCAAATGAGCTATGGCTCCCCAAACTAGGCCTCCAACCCCTGTTGGCCCTGGGTTGCCCTAAAATTCCATGTGGATTCTTTGGTTCTATAGGTTTCAAAATGACTCTAAAAATCCTTCCAATGGATTCATAATGTCTAAAATAGTTAAAATAGACTATTAAATTGCTGGAAAAGGCCTCTGGTTGCTCTGGTTGCGCCTCCAACACCTGGTGGCACCCCTTGGCTCTAAGCTCACTGAAAACTTCTCTGAAGCATTTCAGCCTTTAAAAGTATTCAAAAGCTTCTACAAATCATTCCATTAGATTCATAAGGTTAAAAATAGCTAGAATAGACTATTTTTTTACTGAGAATGCCCTCTGGCTGCCCTGTCTAGGCCTCATTCTCCTGCTAGCCCCTGGTGGCCCTGGTGGCCCTTGGAAGTTATCTGAAGCATCTCATACTTTAGATGTTCTGAACTAGCTCTATAAACCTCACCATTAGATCCATAATGCCTAATATTGTCAAAATTGACTATTGGGTTGATGAGAATGGTCACTGACTGCCCTGACAAGGCCTCATTCTGCTGGTGCTCCCTGATGGCCCTAGTGGCCCTTAAAACTTATTTGAAGAAAAATCACTTTCAGAAGTTCTTTGATGGCTCTACAATCCTCACCAATGGCTCTACAACCCTCACCAATGGCTTTGGAATGTCTAATAAAGTCGAAGTTGACTATTCACACTTGAAAATTGGTTGAATAATGATCAAGATAGAAAATAATCAATGTTTCCCCAATTTTCTCCACTAAATCTGGGAACTCTATCGGTTAACTCCATTAAAAGTGGAAGTCTGCCTAAAATTGGGGGAACCTCCAGAATCCCCACCATTTTAATCTTCATTTAATTAACTTCCAACTTCGAATTAGTGATAAGATAAGAACATCATTAGTGCTAACCGCGTTGTGTGTTTGGCTTTGGCGCATTTCTGAAGGTTAAATAAATGTGTGTGCGCATTGCAATCAAGTATTGGGACTATGGTCTGTTGGTAGAGATGCTTGGTAATAAGGGGGACTTCATTGGTTCAAATCTTAGACCTTGACCCTCGTGTTTTCTTTTGCACAACATCACATATGTGACTTTGATATACCTATATCATTGCATTAACTTTGCAAATGCGTATTTAAACCATGAAATTTGTAATACGTGGGTTTTGGATTGTATAATTTAATTATAATATTATATTATATAATATATATATATATATATATATATATATATATATATATATATAATATGTTTTAGAAACATATAATATATTATATCTTATAATATATATAAATATATATATTTAATATTAAATCATAACTAAATAATTAAAAAAAATACAATTCCAACCTTAAAAACATTAGGAAATTTACCCCACGTAGACCAAACTAGCGAATCTGAAGGTGCCACTTGGCGTGATGCCATTGGCTATTTCTAGAGGAATTTCACCATGAGATGACTGGGCTACCACATCATCTGTGTACCCGCTTTGCCCATTTTTTTACCTATTTGGCATTTCGATCAAAATGCAATTTCTTCCTCATACGACTTCGGTTTTTTGAACCGTTCATGGCGCCAGAATCAAGAAGATGAGATATACGCAACCATTCTGGTTTTAACCCAATCTTGTAACTTTTAATTTTGAGCAATCCTTAGGTCCTGATCCAAATTTGATCAATGCTTCAGAAAGATCAAGACCCAATTTGATTATTGTCTTGAAAGTATTTATTTGGAATTCAATAGGGAATAGGACTTCCTTCCCATAAACAAGTTCATAGGGAGTATGTCCTGTGGTGTTCCTCCATGTGGTACAGTATGCCCATAAAGCTTCTGGAATATTTTATGCCTAATCTCTTCTATGTTGGTGCAAAATTTTGGTAAGAATTGCTTTAATTACTTTGTTGGTGGATTCCACCTGTCCATTTGCTTGTGGATTATATGGAGTGGACTTTCGATTTTTTGTTTTTTATTCCTCCATTATATTTTGTACCAACTTGGATGAAAATTGAGTACCTTGATCTGTCACAGTTTCCTTTGGGACACCAAAACGATTAAAAATATCCTAAAAAAGAAACGAGACTACGACATTTTTAGTAGCAAAAGGAAGTGCTTTAGCTTCTACCCATTTTGTAACATAATTAGTGCAAACAAGAATGTACTATTTTTGTCTTGATGGTGGATTAATAGGACCAACAAAATCAAGAGCCCATTTCTCAAAAGGTTCAATGAGTACCTGAGGTTGTAAAGGAATTTCATCCAAAGTAATATGTTTCCCCATTCTTTAACAACTATCACATCTCTTAAGATATTCTTTTGAATCTTTAAAAAGAGAATGTCAATCATATTATAAGAGAAGGACTTTGTAGGCAATTATTTTATCCGCAAAATTTCCTCCACATGGTTCATCAGGACATGCTTTCAATATTTCTAGTACTTCATCTTCTCTGATACATCTTTGAATGATTAAATTTGGTTTTGTCTTGTACAATTCTTTATTTATCCATGAGTACGATGCACTAGTTTGAATTACCTTTCTCTTTTCATGATGATACATATATGATGGTAACTTCCATGTAGGCAAATAATTATCAATATCTGCAAACCAAGGAGATTTAATAGATACTGCAAAAAGGTATTCATCACGAAAATCATCTTTTATAGGAGTATTATTATTATTATTTTGGATTCTATATAAGAAATCAACAATTGTGTTTTGTTTTCCAGGTCTATCCAAAATAGTAATATTAAACTCTAGTAAAAAAGGTAACCACCTTGTGATTCTGCCATTTTTAATTGATGTATTCATTAGATATCTAATTGCAAGATGATCTATGTGAATAAAGGTTTCATAACTAGTGATATAATGTCTGAACTTGTTGATGGAATGTACAACTGCTAAAAAATCCTTTTTAGGGACAATATAATTTAACTCTGTAGGAGTCAAATTTTTACTTCTATAATAAATGGCATAAGGAGTAAGGTATGTTTGAACTAAAAAAACTCCCAATTTTGTATCTGAGGCATAATTTGAGATATGAAAAGGTAATTTCCAATTTTCTCCTATCAAAATTGGAGCTACGGAAAATTTTCCATCAATGTTTCAAAGGATTTCTAGGAGTCCGAATTCCAGGTGAACTCACAATATTTTGTAAGTAATTTGAAAAGTGGAGTGGCAATCTTGCTAATGTTTTCAATGAATCGTCTATAGTAACCAGTAAAACCAAGAAAGCTTCTAACATCTTTTTGACAAATAGGAACTGACAATTTAGAAATTAATTCTACCTTAGATGCATCCACCTTAATTCCATCTCCTGAAATATGGTGGCCTAAAACAATCCCCTCAGTAAACATCATAAAAAAATTCATGTCTTAATGAGAGATTTTCTTCTTTACATCTAATAAGAACTTTTTCTAAATTATTAAGAGCTTCTTCAAAATAGATTCCATAGACATTAAAATCGTCCATATATACATCCACACAATCATGAATTAGATTAGAGAAAATTCCTAGGTCTACCCTTTGGAATGTTGCAGGTGCATTACATAATCCAAAAGGAAGTACTTGATAAGCATAAGTTCCCCATGGGAAGGTACAAGTTTTCTTTTCTTGACCTTGTGGAGCTACTTGAATTTGGTTATATCCACTAAAGCCATCAAGAAATGAAAAATACTTATTTCCTACCAATGTGCCATGAACTTGATCTATAAAAGGGAGTGGAAAATCATCTTTTAAGGTAGGCTTATTCAATTCTCTATAATCAATGCATACTCTCCATTTTCCATTATTTTTTGGAACAATTACTAGTGGTGAGACCCATTGACTATCGGACGTAGGATATATGAAATTCACATTTAACAATTTTTGTAATTCTTTCTTAACAATTTCTCTTAACTTTGGATTTATCCTCCTTTGTGGTTGTCTAATTGGTATGGAATTTTCTTCCATATATATATGATGCATACATGTTTCAGGGCCAATTCCTGTCATATCAATGCATTCCCATACATAAGCAGAGGAATGTTCTTGTAGTATTTTTACTAATTCATTCTTTTGAGACTCCTCAAGGTTATAATTAACATTCAAAGTTTTTACTAGGAATATTTCCATTAAAGAATTGCCAAATTTTTCCTTAGAATGTAAAGACATTTTACGATATGATATATATTCAACATTACAATGTTTTTGAAAATCTTGACTAGATTCACAATATGAGGAAGATTCATTATTTTCCATTAAATTTAAAATTTTATACTCTTCATCTATTTGTGAAGTAGAAAAAATTGATCGTATATCAATATCATCTTCTGTCCATTCTTCACTTTCTTCTTCTATCATTATTTTTACTGGAGGATATAATGTTAATTTCTTTATTGAACTTCCATCAGAGATAAACATATCACCATATCTATATGTTATAAAAGCATCATTTGTAGCTAACCATGGTCTTCCTAGGATCAATGGGTTCCCTCCTAGATTATTCTTGGGTGTTAAGATCATTAAATCATTAGGGCATTCTCAATAATCTAAGGATACAAACACATATTCCAACACACCAGTAGCTTTTATAATAGATCTATCTGCTAGTTGTAATAATGTGGATGTATATTGAAGATTAGGAAGTTTCAATTGATCCATAGTTTGTTTACTCGTGATGCTTATGACTACTCCTAAATCAATCAATGTATTTGGTATCTCAACGCCATTTATTTGTTTTTTCACAATGGGACTTCCTGGATCTAGATATTTATGAACTGTTGTTTTTCCCATCATGATATCTACAATTTTCCCAACTAGTTGAATTATTTTAACTTCTTTTTGTTTTATTGTAGGTCTTTTAATGCTTAACTCCCTATTTGTCTTTGTAAATATTGGTATTTCCTTGATATTTTTTACCAAAGGGATTTTAATACAAACATTATTCAGTTCATCCAAAATATCATAATCAAGTATCATAACATGTTTCTCTACCCCTTTATCAATTTTTAATATTTCTGGAAAAGGTGGGTTTTGTATAGAAACTTAAGGTTTTCCTATAATGGTAGTTGAGTTTATTGGAATGTCATTGGTATGTACAAATTTGGTTTGGTTTTGAGAAATTTTCTTCTGATGAAGAGATGTCTCTTCCTTAGAGTTATCATATTTTTCATTTCCGATATAGCAACATATGGTGGCTTCTTTTCCAATACTATACCAGATCTAAGTTGGAAATTGCTTATATCTAATGGATTTTTCATATAAGTTTGCAAATTTTTCCCTTCTATGTTGTAAACATGTTGTGAGATTTTACTGTATGGGTTTTGGAGTGGTTGAGAAGGTAGTTGGTTTGGTCTTTGTGTAAATGGTAATGAAAGTTGTGGGTTTAGGTTTTGAGTTTCAGATTGAGGTGGTTGACTAGACTGAGGGAAATATTGTGGTGGAAAAGTAGGGTAAGGTTGAGGATATTGAGAGTAATGAGGATATATTCCATAAGGATTTTTCCATCCTTGTGCCCAAGTTTGAGGCCAAGGTTGCCAAGGCATGGGTGCAATCCAATGATTTTGTGATGGTTGTGCATATGTTTTTGTGTTAAATCATTTATTTTGACATAGTCTCTTGTCAACAAAACAAAGAGGTTCTACTTGATTGGGTACTACTTGCTCTTGGTAAACAACTTTAAGACCTGGTATTGAAGGACATTCTTTGGCATCATTATTTTCTACACATATGACATAAGTTTCTATGCTTTTCAAATCAAGAGGACATTCGCTCAAGGCATGTTTTTTCATACACTTTGGAAAATAGATGGATAGAGAAGCATTTTAAGATTTTTTCTTGTTTTCTATTTTAAGGGTGTCTATTTGCTCACTAAGACTCCCTAAATTTTTTTTCTTGAAATTATCAAGAAAATTTCCTATTTCATCGCTACTTATTGTTCCAACTACAACTTTATTAGTCCTAGAAATAATAGGATCTCTTGGGATCTTTCCAGCCTTTGTCTTTCCTCTTTAAATGTGTATGCATAACTCAAAAATCTCTGGTAATGATAACTGATAAATATCCCCTTTACCCATCAGGTTGAGAATATCTATCCATTCGTCCATGATGGATTTAAATAGGAGATATCTTAAAGTTTCTTCATCTAGATTTTCCATTTTAGCTCTCTTAAGAGTGTAGCTAAACGTTTCAATCAAATCCTCAAGATTTTCATCTTCTCTTTGCATAATTTTAAAAAATTCATCCTTAAGGTTATGGGGAATGCATTAATCCTTGTGTTTCTCTATGAATTAATTTTTCATTTGTCCCCATTTTCTAATAGATTTTGTTACTAAGCCCATAAACTATTTTAGTGTTGCATCCTTAAGAGTCGGTGGAAACAATTTCATTTTTTGAGAATCGAACAAATAGGCATAAGATGTACATAAAACTTTGAACTCAAAAAGAACTGTTTCAGGATCCTCACTTCTTAATCCATGGAAGGTTGGAAGGATGGAGGGTGAGATATTTTTCATTGTTACTATGGTATCTTCATCGAAGATAAGAAATACAAAGGGATCTGGTTCTCTTCTATCTCCTCCTCTTCCACTTCTTCCTCCTCTTCCACTTCCTCCACCTATTCCACCTCCACTCCTACCTCCTCTTCCACCTCCATTTATCTTAATGGGAAAATTATTTTTGTTGTGCTAAATTACTCTTGAGAATATGTTAAAGTGCTTAAATATTTATGGAGTAATTTACAAGTTTAACCATAAGTTTTTATGTAAATTCCATGAACAAATTAACATGAACAAAACACTGAACAAAAACATATAACAAACATGAAAATCACCATAAACAGTAACACAACATCATATGAAGTAGGAGTTCACCCCTCTTGGGCTACGTCTCCTTGGTCCAGCTTCCGATGGTTTGGCCCTCTTCAATTATGATCAAAAACATGATTACATATATTTACAATGCTCAAACATCTCCGCAACCTGCTCCAATGTCTCTAGAATCTGAAAAAAAATCTGTCTAGCCTCTTTATGATTCGAAATTGGTCAAAAAATAAATTAGTAATGGCTTTCCCAAGTTTTGGCACTAAACTCACCAAAAAATCCACCAAATTTGGCACCATCTTACAATTTCACCTCCAAATTCAGTAACAAAGCACAAGATTGCCTAATTTTCAGGTGAAATTGTCAGGGTGCTACTTTTTCCACTAAGGCCTTAAACCAAAATTTTTGAATTATATGGTTGGCAAATAATATATTTTTTTTAATAAAAAAATGTGTCAGATGGTTAGCTAACCGCCTGCGGTTAAATTTGTGGTGGTCACATTGCAAATCCCTATAAGTTATAACACCATCACCATTTATAATAGGGTGGCTAGGGCCTAGCCCTAGCCCCCGTTCCCATGGTCCCGTGATGCGAGGGTGGCCAAGCGCTAGGCCTTAGCCCCAAACCCCCGCCAACATAATGATAAAACTAAAATAAAAAAAAATTCATAAGGTTTAACGAGGAACTTTGGTGGCACATTGGTTAAGGCTTGGTGTTGTTGTAGTGGAGGTTAAGTTGTTGACCCTAGTGCAGTGCAATTCAACTGTTAACAACATTTTGTGGCCTCCCATGTTGCCACATGGCTGCCTCTAGTTGGGCCACGTGGCGGCATGTGGTTGGCCACATTCCCAACCAATCACATCATGCCACAACTAACCATTGAAACCATGCCACTTGGCACCACCTGATTCATCGGAGGAAATCCCATTGACTAGTCAACCTGCCAACTGGCCATGCCCAGTCAGCATTACAGACTATTGACTGGGTTGTCCTATATTTCTTTTCAAAAACATTCTTGTTTGAAAAAGTGGAAAGAACGCATTTCTGGGAGCATACAGTGTTCGTTTTCCATGAAATGAGTTGCACCGGATTCAAAACAACATGATCTATGCACCCGTTCAGGTTCGACACAATTCTGACAACTTTCATTTTTTAGCATAATTTTGAGCACCTAGTCACTCCTTCGGCTCCCCATTGGAAGTTGTTGGACCCAAAAAATATCGCTTTCATTTTTTCAGTAGATGAGGTTACAGTTCCCTCACCTTTCCAATCTTGATCCATTTTTCCTTGCTTGGATTTGTTCCTTTCAGCCCCACATGAAGGTAGTCTACACTCCCTTGTTTTGATGTCCTTGTTATTTTGTCAATAATGGTGTCTTGTTGAAGCTCATCAAGGTATTCTAGAGAAAATTATTCTATAGATGGAATCTGAACATTTTCTCCTTGATCTCCAATCAAAGGCAGCTCATACAACCTTATTTTCTCAACATTAAAAATAAAGTAAATTTTCATGTATGAAGGAAAATCTAACTTGAAGGCGTTGTCACCAATATTTTCCAAAATTATGAAGGACCATAATGTATTGGTTTCATTTTTTTATATTCCCCTTGAAGCCTCTCTTTGCTAATGTGCAGCAAAACTTCATCACCAACTTGGAACTTGTGATCTACATGATGCTTGTCATGCCTTGCTTTGTACTTGCCTTGGCTCTTTTCAAGATGATCTTCAACTGCTTGATGTATCAATTGTATTTTTCTATGAAATTCTTGTATTTGTTTATGTCACTATGGCCATCAATAATAACATCCTTTCCAAAATGAAATCCAATGGCGATCTAGGAAAGTATCCAATACATGCCTCAAATGGTAATGTTTGTGTACAAGATTTTTTTGCATGGTTGTAAGTATGCTGAATGTAGTGCAGGTTTTCATCCCACAACTTAGGATTCTTGTTGCAGTATCCTTGAAGAAGATGTATGATTGTTCGATTGACCACTTCAGTTTTACCATTTATTTGTGGTGGAAAGGTTCTAATCTTTTTCAACTTGGTATCCATCAAATCCCACAAACTTGACCAAAAATTCCCAACAAATAGAGAATATCAATCTTTAACAATGGATGTGGGGAACCCAAAATGAACCCAAACATGCTGAAAGAATAGTTGATTTTTTTTTTTTTCAGCAGTGATTTTCTTTTTACATGGAATTAATATACACATCTTGATGGCCCTATCCACGACTACATACAAATAATCATGACCTCTTTTTGACAATGGAAGACCTCCTAAAAAATCCATAGAAACACTCTCCCATGGGCGTGAACATACGGGAACTGGTGTGTACAATCCTAACTTCCTATTGCTAGGCTTACTGATGGCACACAATGAACAACCTTTAATGAAACGTGACACACTTTCAAGCATATGAGGCCAATAACAATACCTCTGAAGATGTGACACTATTTTTCTTACACCAAACTATCCAACAATAATAAAAGTGTGTGCTTCCATTATGATATTCACTTTCTCCCCCTATGGAATACAAAGCTTCCCCAAATGATACAACGAGTTATTATGTACATGGTAATCCAATTCCTCTACTTGGTTTCCTTGACTCAATTTTTCATAAACATCTTAAAAGTCATTATCAAATGCATATTGATCAACATAACTTTTATCCAAAACATAATTATGCTTGAGTAAAGTAGTTGCACTAAAAATAGGCCTAGAAATTATATTAGCAACTTTGTTGTATATACCTTTCTTACACCTAGTGGCCAAGTGGAATTTTTGTAGGAAACCCATCCATCAAAAGTTCCTTGATTGCTGCAACTTAGTTTGCGATTACAACTATTGCAATGGTTGGTGATTAGTGTGTATGATGGTTTCTTTTCACATTAATTAGTGTTTCCACTTTTTCACACTTTGAACCGATACATAAAGCTCATTTTCATAAGGAGGATAGTTAATCACTACAACATTTAAAGTTTTAGAATGAAATGAAATGGGATTACCATGTTGCATAAGGACTGCGCCCATGGCATAGTCGCTTGCATCAGTCTGAATCTCAAATCACTGTCTCAAGTCTGCAAGTGAAATTACTAGGGCTGAACTGATCTTCTCTTTCAAAGCATAGAATGATTTTTGCTGCTTTCCTCCTCACTCAAAAACCTTTCCACATTAGTTAATGCATGCAATGGAGCTACGGCAAAAGAGAAGTTAGCAATAAACTTCATCCAAAATTGGGCTGCTCCGAAAAAACTTCTCACCTCAATGAATTTCTTGGGCATTGACCAATTCATAACGACCTAAACCTTAGAGGGGTCTATATTCAACTCACCTCCTCCAAAAATATTCCCCAAGTACATCAAATAAGTTTTACCAAATTCACATTTTGACATCTTCAAAAGAAATTGTTCTTTACTTAAGACATCAAGTACTTTTCTTACATACATGACATGTTCATCACATGATTTACTAAAAATAGATATATCATCTAAGTAGAATATGACAAAATCATCAAAAAATTTCCTCAACACATCATTCATCACACACATAAAGGTAGCAGGAGCATTACATAAACAAAAATGCATAACTAGCCATTCAAACAAACCTTGCTTTGTTTTGAATGTTGTCTTCCATGTGTCACCTTCTGCAATTCTAATTTGATGATAGCCACTCCTTAAGTCCGACTTAGTAAGATACTTTTCATATTTAAATTTATCAAGTAAATCATCTATTCTAGGAGGTGGATAACGGTTCTTTACCGTAATTTTGTTCAATGCATGGAAATATACACACATGCACCATGTTCCATCCTTCTTTGGCACCAACACAATCGGTGACCTGCATGGAAAAGTACTTGGTTGGATGATCCCTTTGTCCAACAACTCTTGAATTTAATTTTTGATTTCAGCACTCTCCATCACCGACATCCTATACATGCCAATGTTAGGAAGAGGACAATCTTGCTGCAATTGTATTTCATGTTGGATTCCCCTCTTGGGAGGTAATCCCTTTGGTTCCTAAAACATCTCATTATTTTGATTAAACACTTAAATCAAATCAGATTTCAACTTTGGATCACAACCTTGAAATGCTTCATAATCAACATAATTATTTGGTTTAATCATAAGAAGCACAAAATTATTTCTTGAATTCACTAGTCTTTTCATTTGTCCTGCATTAACTAATGAAAGATTTATTTTCTTGCGATGATCTCTTACAATATAATCCTCATCATCTTTGAACAAGTGGTACTTGCTTTCATAGTGATAGAAGATGGATTTTTTTGTCATAAATGTAAGGGCTACCCAAAACAAATCTTGAAATATCAAGCAGTACAACATATAATTCAACTTCGTCAATGAAGTTTTTTGTGATTGCAAACCGAAGAATACACTTTCTTGTAACCTGTAAATTTGTGTTCTTACATATCCAACCCAATGGATATGGTTTGGGATGTGGAATGGTTTCAGGATTAATTTTCTTGACTAAGTATTTAGATATCAATTTGGCTTGAGACCCACTATCAAATAGTGTGTCGATTTTTGTATGTTTTGCAATAACTCTCACATGGAATAATTCAATCCTTGTTTCCTCATTTGAAGTACTAGTGTGATAATTTGATGAACTAGTCTTAGCAATGGATTATTTTCCTTTCATAACCATGGATATATTTTTAGTTTCATCACCTGAATCAGATCCGAAATCCTATTGAGTGTTTGTAGCTATTTTTTTCCCCTTTTTGTTGAATTTCTTGGGCCTCATCTCTGGATGAAGCTTCCAATAATGTTCCTCATCGTGACCCTATTTAGAACAATGGTTGCATGCTATTTTCTCTCCTTCATTTTTAACGAATGAATTTTTTCTTTCCTTTTACTTTGAAACCATTTCCTTTCTCTCCACCCTTAAATGGTTTCTCTTTACCCTCTTCTGGAATATTTTTCCCTCTTGCCTCAAGGTGAATGGCTTGCACACAAACCTCATCTAGAGTAGTGGGATTGAACATAAGGATAGTATGCCAAAGGTAGTTATGTAAACCCCTTATTTACTTTAGCAAAATGTCTTGTGATTGAAAATCAACACCTAACATACGAGCTCTTCTTCTAAATTATTGGGTGTAATTTTGAAAATTTTGACCTTTAAGTTGTCTAAAGTTCTGCGAATTCATGATGGCTTTCTACATATATTCTAGAGGGTTAAATTTTCTTTTAATTTCAGAAATGAAATAATACTAAGATATTTAGATCTTACCATGTTTTCTTATCTCATCTTGTGTCTTGGCTTCCCACCATACTAGTGTTGCACCCTCCAGTGTCAAGGAAGCTAGTTGAATCTTTGTATCATCATCTTGAAGGTTTTGAATCCTACTGTAGACCTCCAAATGACAAACCCAATTTTCAGGCTTCTCTGCATTCACTTCAACATTATACATAGGTAGCTCAAATTTAATATCAAGTTTTAACAAGGGTGTTTTACTAATTCCTTTTGAGGAATGTTGATGAGTATTAGTAAGGGTTGTAGTAGTGGAACGGGATGAAGATGAAGGTGAAGATGGTATTAAGGATGATGGTGGATTATCACCATTTCCATCACCTCCTCCTCCTAGAGAACCCTCTCCTCTTGGAGGCCTAGATCTTTCACCCTGCAGCCTTGTATTCCTCTATTCATAGAGCACTTTCACCATCTCTGTCATGACAAAGAAAGCCTTCCTAAATTCCTTCTAATCCTCTGTCATGTTATCATTTCCTCCTTCATGAGACATGATTAGTGAAGCATTAGGTACAACAGGAGGTGAATCTTGTGGTGGAAATTGTGGCAACTTTTCCCTCCTTCCCCTTTCTCCAAATTGAGAACCTGCACCCACAAGCTTTCATTCTCCTATTTTCCACTTCAACCTTGTAAGCATTTAAACACTTGCAAAAAAAATTAAATCCTCCTTGCAAAAGTAAACCTAGTGCTCTGATACCAACTTGATCTAAATTGGAATATTATTTTTGATGTGCTAAATTCCTCTTCAAAATATGTTAAAGTGCTTCAAGATTTGTGGAGTAATTTGCACTTTTAACCATGTGTTTTTTTGTGTTTTATGTAAATTTCATGAACAAATTAACATGAATAAAACATTGAACAATAGCATATAACATACATCAACATCACCATAGAGAGTAACACAACAACACATGATGAAGGAGTTCACCCATCATGTGCTACGTCTCCTTGGTCCAACTTCCATTGGCTTGGTCCTCTTCAATTATGCTAAAAAGTGTGATTACATACATTTACAATGTTCAAATATCCCTAAAACCTACTCCAATGGCTCCAGAATTCCCAAAAATGTCTTTATAGCCTCTTTCTGATTCAAAATTGGTAAAAAAATGAATTATTTATGGCTTCCCCAAGTTCTGGCACTAAACGCACTACAAACTCCACCAAATCCAGCACCATCCTACAATTGTGCCTCCAAATCCGCTAACCAAGGGCCAGTTTCCCAATTTTCACGCGAAATTGTTGGGGCGCTAGTTTTTCCACTAAGGCCTTAAATATGAATTTTCAAATTATATGGTTGATGCGTAATATATATATTTTTTAATAAAAAAACACGTCAGACAGTTAGCTAACCATTGGCAGTTAAAGTCGTGGTGGTCACATTGAAAATCCCCACGGGTTATAAATCCATCACCATCTACAATGGGGTAGCTAGGGCCTAGCCCTCAGCCCCCCTACCCATAGTCTCAATGCACAGGGGTGGCCAAGGGCTAGGCCTTAGCCCCAACCCCTGCCAACATAAAACTTAAATACAATTTTGTGCATAAGGTGTAATAAGGATGTTCGGTGGTGCATTGGTTAAGGCTTGAGTTGTTGTGGTGGAGGTCATGGTGTTGACCACGGTGCAGTGAAGTTTGACCATTAACAAAATTTTGTGGCCTCCTATGTTGCCATGTGGCGGTGTGTGTTTGGGCCACGTGGAAACATTTGGTTGGCCACATTCCCAACCAATCACATCATGCCACAGCTAACCATTGAAATCATGGAACTAGGCACCACTTGATTTTATGAAGGAAATTTCGTTGACTAGGCAACCTACCAACTGGGCATGGCCAGTCAGCAGTACAGACTACTAACTGGGTTGTCCTGCATTTTTTTTTCAAAAAATTTGCATGTTTGACAAAGTGGACAGAATGTGTTTCTGGGAGCATATGGTTTTTCGTGAAACTAGTTGTGCCAGATTCATAACAACAAGATCTACACAGTCGTTCAGCTTCCACACCATTATGAAAACTTTCATTTTTAGGCATAATTTTGAGCACCTAATCATCCAATCCTAGATTGTTCACCATTGTATATTTCTCCTTCCCCTTCTCCAGCCATTGTATATTCTTCAGAACTAATATAAGGTTTCAAAATTGGATTTTTTAGTTCCTCCTCTATTTCCTCTGGTTCTTCTATCAATGGTATATCAAAATAGGTTTCCTCTTCTTCTTATTCACTAAGCACTTCTATTTCCTATGCTAGAAGTTGCTCTCCAGTAGAAGATAGAAAAATTAATCCTTTTGTTGGGGATGTAGGATCTTATTCTTCTATTATGGCCTCAATTGATGAAGTTGGTGAATTTGTAGGCTGGATTTCAAATCTAAGTACCTTAAGAAGTCTATGTCTCCCTGCAATGAACGGTATATGAGTTTGGGTGTATGGTGTGGTGCTACAAGGTTGTGGTGGGGTGAGTGGTGATGTTGGGATTAAACTTATACCTCTATTTACGAATCTACCTCTAGAATCTCTTTCCCTATGCATGTCATTTTTGTTGTTTTTTTTTAAGAAAGGAAAAAAGAAAAGACTCCTATATACACTTCCCCGACAATGGTGCCAAAATGGTTGGTAATTTAATTGGTTTTAAATTAAATATATAAATTTTCAACCAAGGATATTAAACTGATGAAGTTTAAATGCACTTTATGTGCTAGAAGTCTTCATTATTTACACAATTCTAAATGAAATTGAGTTTTATCGAAATGCAGATGGTTTTCATAAGAAAATTAATGATTCCTAGAAAACTCTAATGATGACCACACTCTTTGTTAAAACTATTTCTGTTTATAAATTCCACACTTTTCTTTGAAATGGAAATCTAAAACCCTTGCATAAATGAAATCAATCTCACACTTTACATGAATTAAAATCAAATCCATAGTCAACTGCAGAAAAAAGAAAATCACTCTCCACTCTTCACACTTGTAACGAAATTTTCTTTCATAAAAATCCTATATGCCCATGTGCATTCATACTCTATGAAAGAAATGAATCATTTTAAAATACTGAGAAAATGAATTAGATAAAATGAAATTGATAATTACAATTAGAAATTTAAATAAGAGAAATTGAAAACACGATTAAAGAATTAACTAATTAGTAATTACAACAACAAAAAAATCATTACTTCCTCGAGGGGGCCCTCCACGAGAAGCATGAAAACACAATTATGATATTGATCAAACACTTAACCACACAATGATGCACATTGGAAACAAAATGTCTTCTTTAAAACAAATTTTCAATCTTACTGACGATGTCTTTCATTTCTATCAAGAGGCGTTACTTATACAACTCATGGAAATTAATGTTCAGAGCTTTATGCCTAAGCCTAATCAACAAAAACTATATTTAATCTATAAAATATAACATCATGATTTTCTCATGATTTTCTATTAGCAAATAAAAATCATGAGGCACATATCTCATTCTCACTTGCCTGTTGCCGACTTCGGTGGTTAAACTTGCCTTTGATCCTGTAATTAGGATTTGTTCCATTGCTTTGGCTTGTGGGAATAGGAGGAAATTGTTATGTGTATACATTTCCACCTATCCATATCTTTCTCTCTCCAACTGGAATCCTAGAACCTGTAAAACAATGGAATTCATTTCAGAATCATGAATGAGCTGCAGAATCATTAGAATTCAATAGTCGCGATAAATATTAAGCTAAATAATAAAGGACAATGTTACTTTACGAAATAATAGAAAATTTTATACCTGCTGTGTCATGAGTCCTATAACTTGGTGTCCAATTCATTGTTATGGAGGTTAAGAAGAAAGAAATGAAGTAAATGATGGTGTAAAAAAGAAGCAATTATGGGGTTCAACATTGCCCGACACAGATACCATTGCATGTCCTCATGCCAAAATTTCAAAATTTAAACCCTTTCACTGAATCTCCTTTGATACCTGAGAAAGGACATCCATATTAGTTATGCCTGCCTTCTTGATAATAATTGACATCCTTGGTTTCTTCATCAAAATTTTATGTTGTAGACTTATGACTTTCCTTTTGAGGAATTTTTTTTGGCCTTCAACTTCTTATTCCTTTCATACCATAGTCCAAGGTGAAATAAGAGATTATCATTTGTGGTCTTTTGAATTTCACTTTATACTCTCAATGCATCATGTTATTTCTTCAAATGCCTATTTAATGTCTCTAGTTCATAAATTTCTTCCTTAAGGGTTTTGATTATTGGAGATTCTGGTGGAGTATTAAAATGAACTCCTCCCTGATTTGGAATAAATGAAATATATTTGTTTGAGAATTTATTCTCCAAGGATTCTATATAGTCATATATTTCTTATTGAATTGGGTCTATTTCAGGTGTTCTTCTTAATGGACTTGATCTTGGTGACACAGTTGTAGGCGTTAGAGCTTTTGGAGATGGAATATTGAATTCCATTTCTTATTCCTCTAACACTACCATGAAAATACCCTCTAGAAAAGGTTATAAAAGAGGTTTTTAGTGTTATAAAACTGGCCAAAAGTGTCAAAATAACATTGTCTACAACATCCGTTTTCAGTAATGGAGGTTTTGGCGGAGCTTCTAATGCAATATCAACACAAATAAAAAAAATTGGGTAGTCATAGGTTGTTACGAATGTTTTTCTCATCGGTGCAACAATTAGGTCTCAACGCACCGGTGCATTTTACAATGAACGCACTGGTACTGTAAACCTACCAAGCACCGGGACAAAAAACAAATTTCGGATACAATGAGACATTTAGCAATGTCCCAGTAAGTGTCAGCTGGGGAGTCGCACCAAGGTCGTCCAAGGTGCATGCACCAGGCCATTAAGGTGTAAAACCACAAAGGGCGTACTGTAGATGTTACAACGCATCTGGTCGTTCTAATTGGTATTGGTAATTGTGCGATGCCCATAGGTCATATAAACCCACCGGTGTGCGGTATTATACAAACGCACTGGCGCACAATATCACACAAACACACCGAGCATTCTAATTGGTATTGGTATTTGTGTGGTCCTCATAGGTTATATAAACGCACCGGTGCACAGTATTATACAAACACACCGACGTGCAGTATCACACAAACACACTGAGCGTTCTAATTGGTATTGGTGTTTGTGTGGTGCCCACAGGTCATAGAAACGCGTCAGTGTGCATTAACATAGAAACACATCGATGCATAGTAACTAACACACACTGGTGTTCATTTTGTACTTTTTAGAATCATCAGCCTATGATAGTGCAATTATTGTGATTTTTTGAAATTCATTATTCATTAAAATTCAACACATATCTTATAACAGTATTCATAGCAATTAAATTTTTATTAGTGAATTTGAATGTGATGTTTGAATTAATTTGTTATATCATATCATCAAATTTCAAATCTCTTCATTATAATATTTAATCATCCATATATCTAATCAGTGGTGTAACATTTCACAGTGAAAATGGAGAACACAATAGAATAAATTACAACGTATTTTATTATATATATATGAATAAGACACTCTTTGTCAAACAAAATGGGACAGTTATTGGTATCCCTCTGCCTTTCAATTGGGACACTATATCCATTACATTAAACAAAATGTCTAATTTCACAGACAAATATTTCAAAAAATACAACACCTTGCTTTGATATCCAAACATATTGATCATCATTCTTCGCTTGAACTACTGTCACTGCTCGAGCTACTTCCATGATGGGTTTTTTTGAGGAATGTTTTTTTCACAGTGTTGATTGTTTTCTTATTCTTCAAATTATAGCTACAAACATAAAAATAAACTATAATGAGTGTATATACATTGGTAAGAATAATGAAAATTGCATATTAAATAATATACATCAATGTAAATCGAAAAGAAATGGTCTACCATAGCAAGAATTAACTCATGAACTATACAAATTCTTTCAAAACCAAATTTAATGCCATCTTTCAAAATTTCATTTGTTTCCACAGTTCCATACTTTGTTTCCTGCAAGTTTTATACCCCATAACAAATCATATATTTAATATAAAATACATTTTTTTCTATTAATTATATACGGAGCTAAGTAAAACAAGATCGATAGATGCTTACAAATTCCACAATTAATTTTTGATATGCCAACATATACTGACAACCGATATTTAACCCAATGTTAATCAATTCATCTGATGGTTCTTCTTTGTATGTTAGCACCTGTTTGAAGACATTCAAAGATTATTGTTGTAAAAAAAATTAAAATATACAAAAAATAAATCTAGTTAAGTTGTTATATGGAAGTAAAAATTACTCACAAACTTAGATATCAACCATTTTATTCCTTATCATCATGTTTTATGTGCTAAATGAGTTCCATTTTCTTTTCTTTTCTGCAAGGAAATACTTGAAAATTAATATTTAATGCTAAATTGTTTATTTATTGTACCTAATCGAAAAATTCAATGATTACATATTATATTTGAAGCACGTTGTTGTTGAGATGGCTCCTTGTGCAATGCAATTATGTCCATTTCTTTGAACATCTCCTTTTACACCGTTTTGGACATTCCTACTTGCATATTTCTGATATCAACTCGTTCATCCTTTGATATTTTCATAATCTTCCTGAAAATGTAACATGACAATAAACTATTTAATTTTTGTGTTGATATATCAAAAGTAAATATAAAAAAAGTGATATTTATAAATTATTTATTTCTAGTAATATATACATATAATTCTAGAAAAACAATTAAAGGAATATTAATTTTTCATTCCTTCTTTTTTTTTTTGTACATTTTTGCTATTAAAAATCTGACATGACTCATTGACCAATTCTTTGGAAACTCATCCTGTAGTTTAGATAAAATTTGGTTCCTAGAATCATTGGATTGATCTTTGTATTGTGATTGGAAAGAACATCTATAAATTCATTCCACTAGATCACTCAAAGTTTTGTAAAGGTTTTCCCCCCTTTCGTTAACCTCCAACACCCCTCCAGATGAGCTAAGGAGCAATTCATTTTCATTTTCATGTTCTATTTTTTTCTTTTCTTAGAAAAAAATTTCTTTTCTAAGTTGTTGGTCCCTATAGAACATTAAACATATGTGAATTAATAGATTGTTTGAAATAGGCTATCTAATATTTTAAGTATATCATTAATGAAAATTAAAAAAAGAAACTCATATTGGATCAATAGTATTTTTTCATTCACCTGATTCATCCTTCTGCAATATTTCCATAAAGCTTTTACTCTCTTCTGGTCCTAGATCAAAAATAATCTTATCGAGCTTTGTCATTTTGTGGCTTTGCATGATACATAGTAAACAATACATATTAGTTAAACTTAAATATAGTTCAAAAATAATAATTTCTGTAAATAATTTACAAAGAACTTGCCTTTTTTTCTTTTCTCAATGTGCTATCAGTATTTTTGTTACTTGATCTCTCGTTAGAAATTTATTTATCAATATGAAACATGTACCATACCATTCACTAATATATTTTATAAATACATCACAAGCTTTTTAAGTAAAAAAAAAAAATCAAGAAAACAGTGAGTGTAATATTCCCAAATTTTCACATCATTTCTAGAATATTAGAGTCTTGATTTTCTTACTGAATTAAGTAAATAAAAGGGTGGAGGGACCCACAATCCTCAATATGAATAAATATCCACTTTTGTGTGTGTGAATGTGGATTAATTTAGCCTAGATCTTCATAACAAGGTAGTTGAGCAACTACTAATGTGAATGAAATTGAAGACCCTGTCTCATTAATGAGAAAGATCATGGAGTTTGATTCAGTCAACTAAGATCTTGAAGATGTAAAATATCATGGGACATTCATGATAAAGTGATGGAGGATGTTGTGCCAACAAGGCACACTTGATGGAAGGTGTACATTGCACCTAGACATGATGGTTGATTTGGTCAAACAACGCAGTCCAACTTGGAGGATCTTGTCCACATGTGACAACGCAGTCTAGATGAGGGCCAAGGCTTGGGAAGGCTCAAATTTTATATAAATAAGATGAAGGCAAGGATGAGGGCATGTTGATTATTTCTTTATGTAAGATCCTTTCAGACCTGGAATTGTCATGTGACATTCCACTACTTTCTTTGTTTGTTTAGCAGAGATTGTAGGTGTTGTTTAGCACAGGGTGTTCCTATTTGGGAATCCCACCTCTTTCTTAGAGAACATCTAGAAGGAGGATTGTACTTAATTATACATTAGGTTTTAAGTGTCATATTATTTTCCTACTTTCTGCAGAACACTCATATTCAGAAATTGCAGATTCTGAAGATCAGTTTGGAAAGAGGAAGTTGTCTTCAGTACTTTAGATGGAGAACTAGTGAGGGATTATTCCTATCACCTTGGGCTTAAATATCAGCTTCCCAGAGCTTCATTGTAGATATGGCATTAGGAAAAAATTTATTGACCTCCTAGCAGCAGTATTCCCTTCAGGAATAATGTTGTTCAATTTACAGATCTAAAAGGAGGAAGGAAGTTGCTAGTAGTTTAGCTAGAAATCCTATGAGAGATCATCCCCTCACATTGCCATCAATATTTCCATCGGCCTGGAGCTTATTGCATCAATTTTCAGTAGGCAGAAGGCCTCTCTTTCCCTCACAGCGCAGTTTCTAGAGGAAGTTGTGTTGCAGCAGCTGCAATCATCATTGGAGGATTGAGAAGCTAGATCTAGAGTTCTTAGCTCATAGATCTGAATAAGGGATCAGCCCTTTAAACATAGATTTGATATGATATCATATTTCAGCCATATATTTGTCAGATCTATCTTTAGATCTGTATTTCCCAGTAGATCAAGGATCAAATCCTAGGGAGGTGATTTTCCAAAGTTGCAGATCTAGAAAATCCTTTCTGGGTTATCTTTAGAATCCATCACATTGGCCAGATCATGAATCTTGGCATCATTTGAGTTTTAGTTTTGAGTATATCTGCATTTTCCTATTTAGCTTACAAATATATGTTCATATTATGCTGAAGGGACAGCGCAATATTTGCTTCAGTGCCTCTCCAGTTACACTGTACCTGTTGTAGCATGTTTTCAAGGTGATTCTAGACCAAGTTTTTAGCTAGATCTACTCACATTTTGTACATTGTGTAGCTAATTCTTCTCCAATATAATAACATGGCTTGGCTTCTCTGTAAATTCTAATGTTGTCTTAAGATTTATTATTTATCTTGCTATAAGTTCTTATATTGTGTGAAGTATTACTGCATTCTCCCTTTTGGCATATTATAGTGCGCCTTTCAATAAGTACGCACCGACGTCGGTGCGACGCGTTCTTATAAATGCACCATGAAAATAGTAGAAATATCGTACGATGCTATATGTCAACAAGGATACCCGATGTGTTATATATTAACCGGTGCATCGATTAACACAGACATAAATAAAAAAGTATTTTTATCAAAGAGTACATGTGCAGTGCACTATAATGAAATAGCGCACTGGGGTGCTAATTTACACAGGGTGCATGAATTAAAAAAAACATGTTCTTAAATAGTTTATGAAACAATACGTGCGTAGTGCACTATAGTAAAATCATGCACCGGTGCGCTATTTTACATAGGGTGCACCGGTTAAAAAAATCCATTTTTTTTAAAATTCACCCGAGGGCCAACATGGATTGGGTCTCGACTTTGCAAGTCGTACCACGAGTTAGATCTCATATGCCTATATATATAGCAATACAAACCCTATAAATCTAAAATGAAAAGCCCTAATTATGAATTCATAGAAACAGGAAGAAGCAAGGGCGAAAACAAAAGGAATAAAGGATTTAGCATAAGAATGGGTTTTTTTTGTTTTTTTTGTTTTTTTTTTCTTCTGAAAATGAACAATAAAATTTAAAATTTTTACTTACCATGTATTAAATCAAATAGAAAATGTTAAAAAAACAATTATTACAGTAAAATTTAATCACCAGATGGTTTGAAAATCTATACTACACAGTTTGAATCATTAGATCTTTGAAATTATGCTTCTCTTAATAGTTATGTTCGAAACTATTTTGCTTCTCCGCAGTGCTCTCGTGCTCTCTTGCTCCAGGTATGTCTCTCTTGCAAATATCTCCCTCAAAAGTTTTGAAAAAATAATGAAATAATGAAAAAATTTTACTATTTAATTTTTTTTTTTTTGAAATTAGATTTTTGAAAAAAAATTTCCACCCATTTTTCAATTTACTGCATTTTTTTCACTTAAAAAAAAATAAAGTTGTGCTATTTTTTTTGTGGCTATTCGGTCCATTTTTTATCTAACTGCACTGGTGCATCAATTACTAAAATAACACCGGTGCGCAGTAACTAAAATGCACTGGTGCAGTTAACTGTACATTAGCACTGATAACAATAAGTCCATTTTTAAGGAAATAAAATTACTTTTAGGTATGTACACCAAAATTTATTGTTGCTTTTGCACAAATGCATGGAGAAAATATCATAGTCATATCGAATGGAAAATTATTCAAAATCCAGCTCGTTCCATAATATTTCTCAAAGTCCATCACAAAGTTCTCCTTATCCATATCGATGCATAATATTTACTTTAGATTTTATTTATATTTCCATTATGTAATTGAATTTATTTATTTTATCCATGTCAATCAACTGAATAAAGTAAATGTATACACCAACTATTATGCTTTTCATATAGTAGTGATCAATAACAATATCCCCCAATGGTTGTCTGTGAATAATGAACATCTTATGTTGGCTCTCATAGTCCCTGGTAGAAGGCAAGTGAAGAATATGGATGTCTACTTACAACCATTGGTAGATGAACTAAAGGAATTATGGGATGGGATAAATTTATACGATGTATCAAGACCCATCACAGCAAATAGTATTTTTACATTGTATGGCATATGTGCTTACACGACACATGATTATCCAGGCTTAGAAGTTTTCTGTGGTAAATTAAATGTTTATTGATTTGTTTGTATATGTAACAATATTGTTTCTCATATTAGTTATTTAATTTGTTGTAATTTTTCTGATATTCATGATATTCTTTAATGTTCCATGCATATATATTGTACACAATAATTTTGGATGTAAATGTTGTCGACATTCTCTGAAAGCTAGATGGTCCAACGACCTATGAAAGCTAGTGTATGACTGCTCCAGGGTATTCTTCCTGGAAGAACACCCTTATAGAAGACCATCATCCACTTTCAATGGTAAACGAGAGAGAACCCAAAGGCCTCCAATGACGACACCATTTGAATGGATTAGATCATATGAGAGAGAGATAAGGAGTTCATATAAATTTTTGATTCAAATGGGGAGCCTATTTTTGATGATCTAGAATTCTTCGACACCTATGTTGAGAAATTTCTCATTGGGATGAAAAGGAAATCTATCTTTTATAACCTCCCATATTGGGAGCATCTTAAGAATACCAACTTATTAGATCCCATGAATATATTTAAAAATGTTTCATCTTATTTATGGAGGCACATATCATCGAAACAAAGTGACACATTGGTTGTTAGGAAAGATCTTATTACTTAAAAAACTAAGAAGAAACATTGGCCAAGACGATTAGAAAGTACAGGATCAAAGGAAGGCATTGGTCCCTCTAATTCATGGTATTTCAAAGAAGGTGATGTCCCATGGATTTAAAAAAAATGATATTTCTTTGGAAAAGAAAGTTATAATGGGTGTGAGGGTGCCATCTTCATATGGGTCTTCACTATGACACTGCTTCACCGTGGATGACCATTTGTCAGGGTTGAAATTGCATGACCATTTGAATCTTCTAATAGTACATATAATGTCAAAGCATGATTTTATTATTTTTTATATTAATAAATTTTATCCCATGCAGGTATCATAAAACATAACTAATTTTGTATATTATTGCATGTGTTTATAACTTTGCAGTGTCATTATCCTTTGTTCATACATGGGTGTATGAAACATGAATTCCCCCAAGACCTAGGACGTTCCATATCTAAATTATCTGCATTTGTACGTTGGATCATGTCAAAGGAGATTCATGTGGCTAGCATTCCACGGTGGCATCAAGAGATAGTTGGGATTATTTATATGTTTGAGAAGGAACTGTTGACGAGTTTGATGGACTTGCAGGTTCATCTTCTAATCCACCTAGTAGATGAGGCTGAATTAGCTGGGGTGGTTTCTTGTCGTTGGATGTTCTTCTGAGAGAGGTACATGAAGAAATTGAAAGGTTTTGTTAGAAAAAGGTAAAAACCCAATGGATTTATGGCAGAGGGGTACATATCATATGAGACTTTCTATTATGCCAGTGAGTACATTAAGCAGATCGAAAATAGACCAGGTGCGATGATTTGGGACAATGAAAGAGATGAAGACAAAGGAGAAGGGGAGCTGCTCCAAACGAATGGAAAAAGGTGATGATAAAGAGTAACAGACTTATAATTTTTCAACTTTACACAAAGTATATATTCATGTTGAAATTTGATATAATGTATATTTTAATCTCATATGTACTATATGTTGGTTTCATTTCATCAGCGAATGCAGAAATTGAAGCAATCAATAAATTCGGTCTTTACAATTATGAAGCGACACAACCATGGGTCGCATTGTATGAACAAAATAGGGTGCAATTGGATAGTGATAGGAAATAATTAAAACGGCTAAATGGTAGAAGTTTTCCTTACCCCGATCATTTAAAAAGAAAATATTCCAAAAATATGCCCCAACAGTTGAGTTGCTAACCAAGTCAGAGAGAAATACGGTGCAACCGGTCATTTCCCGTGTGCTGAAGAGGATGCGCTAAACGTAGGGATTAGGTGCACCAACTCAGTAAAAATATATTTATGTACAATTTAATCTTAATAATGCACCTTTGAAATGTAATTAGATCTATATTTCATATTTTAACTGTTGGGTTATTATAAGACACATGACGATATGGTTTTTTAACTTTTTTGTAGGTGTATTTGTTCCCATCTATGTGGAATATGGATACCATTTTCACATAGAAAATATCGATTATGGACACATGAAACAAGACTATGGAGTGGAAGTCGAGTTCGATCAATCTATTTGATCTAGCTACAACAATCAAAACCTAGTATGAGGGACGTTAGGTTACGTCAGAAAGATACAAGAGATCATTGAAGTGGATTTCTCTTCTTTCCAATGTGTTATTTTTAGGTGCAAGTGGTGGGACACCTTTGTTCGAAATAATGTAAAGGAAGATCGCGATAGTAGGCTGATATGTATCAACTCTAGAAAGATGTGGAATGGAGCTAAGGAGCCCTATGTTTTACCCAAACACTACAACCATGTGTTTTTTTACCCACATGTGTTGGATAGGGATTGGTGGTTCGTATTGAGACATGACCCTAGATCAAAACATATTTTTGAGAACAATAGTGTTATCATGACAAGCGATCTGGAAGATAATGAGGGTGATCATGAGAACCGAGAGTGATATGGTACATGTGTTATTTCATCATTTATACTTTTTAAGATGGGTTTTTATAAAGAAGAGGACTCAATTACCTTATAACGAAGACTTTTTTTTTCTTCGAAACATTATAATATGTATTTTGAATTAATTGGTAATTTGCATGGTGTTAATGTTAAAATCATTTCACTTGATAATTTGCAATTATGTTGATCTTGAAAACAATGTCATACTATATAAAGTTTTTTTTTTTTTTTTTTAATGTCAATTCCTAAAATAATACTACTTGATTGCTTTAAATGCGTGTGAATAATATCTTCAAAATGTATGTTGTTTTTTTGGTATGTAAGATCATAATAAAATAATCATAATTCTAAAGTACATGAATTTATTTGCATTATTTTCTAAACTTTATTATGTTACAAAAATTGATATTATTCTACATTTATTATTTTACAATTATTTATATTCATTCAAATTTACAATTTTTCAATTTTGCAATTTTACAATTATGGTAATTTAACAATATTTACAGTATACATTTTACTTACAGTAGTTATGGTTCAAAATTGAAAATTAATTTACAATTTTAAAAATTTTAAAATTTAAAATTTTTAATAAAATTGAATGATGACAATACATACAATTACAATACAATTATAATTATAATTACAATTTTACAATTTTACATATAATTAAAATTACAATTTTAGAATTTTACATATAATTACAATTTTACAATTTTACACACAATTACAATTAAAATTAGAATTAGAACTAGAATTACAATTACAATTACAATTTTACAATTTCACATACAATTACAATTAAAATTAAAATGAAAATGAAAATTATAATTTTACAATTTTACATATATAAAATTACAATCACAATTTTACAATTTCACATCCAATTACAATTACAATTACAATTACAATAACAATTTTACATATATACAATTACAATTAGAATTACAATTACAATCATTTCACATTAATACAATTAAAATTTTACAAATATTTTACATACAGTTACAATTAAAATTAGAATTAGAATTACAATTACAATTTTACAATTTCACATACAATTACAATTACAATTTTAGAATTTTACATACAATTATAATTACAATTTTACAATTTTACATATATTCAATTACATTTAAATTACAATTACAATCATTTCACAATAAATTAAATATTACAATTAAAATTAAAATTTTACTAATATTTTACATATACTTACAATCAGTAATCTAGGTGGCTCTAGAGACACACAGGGAAAAGAGTGCTTATGAAAGCTCAAAAATCAAAATATTCAGATTTCTCTTGAACTCGGTTAAAGTTGAAGATCTCGTCGTCTTGATCGCAACGGTGTGAATGGTTCGTCAAACCAAGCTCGCATGTGAAATTTATAGGTAGTCAATGTCTATGGGTTGACTTAGTGACTTGGCAAGGTAAAGAAGTTGTAATTTCACCCTTTCCCAGCCACCGGATTCCAGCCAGCTCCAGCTAGATTCCGAGCGAAATTGTGGCCTCCTTAAAATTACTCCTACGACATAAAATTGGAATCTTTGAAAAGTTATGGTTTGTTATATAAAAACAAAAAATAATCAAAAAAAGCGGGTGGCGGGCCACCACCCCCACCACCCTACCCAAGCCATATTATATTTTAATTAAATATAAATTGGGCTGGCGGGCCATGACCCCCGCCGGATCTCACGGGGCACCACTGTAAACTATGTGTATGGGGGGTGGTTGGCAGTCAACCTTGCCACCTGTTATCTCCTCGTAATTTCAGTAGATTGGTGAGACTAAAACTGTGGAGAGGACATTTGAACCACTTTGGGATTCTATGATCTAGCCCTCCTGAATCTAGAGAGGGATCTCTCTATAAATGCAAAGATTGATTTATCTTTAAGGCTTTCGGATATGATATTAGGCTAGTTATTAAGAACAAGGGTTTTTGTTCAGTTTTGGATGGTTGAGCATGATTTTTGGTTGAGTGGGAAGTCCTAAAATGAAAGAGTTCCAAAGGGGTGAAGGTATAAGCAATCAGAACAATATTTGGCTGATAGGATAGATATGACGCTGGCTTTTAGTCCATTAGGCGATGGAGTCATAAAAGGGTTTAATTATGCAACAATTTCAAGAGTCGTCTAAAGGGAAAATCATCTATATCACAAAATCTTTTAGATTAAATGATGGAATGGAACAATAAAAGTGTTGAAGGGGTGGAAAAAGACAATAATTTCAACTAGGATTTAACAGTCTTTCCAAACAAGAAAAGCCTTTTAAGTAACTGTTTAAAACCAACCAAAGGACAGGGCTAACCATAGACTTCTTTGGACAAGCTTGTATTAAAGCTAACTTATTAGACAAACAATCTAGTAATCCACATAATTACTTTCAGAAGGGATGAAAACATATAAGAAAACAAAGTGCAACCTAAGATCAGATAAGATACTTTTAAATCTAATCTGCTTTCAACATACTCTTAGGGAAACTTTCAAAACTACCTTTGGAGAAAGAAACTAGAAGACAGGGAAAACCATAAACTTTTCTAGTCTAATATTTATTGAGTATATAATGAAAATATCATTCAAGAACTTCTTTTCAAGCTTTTCACATCAAGGAAAGGGAAAACCAACATTCTTTGATAATGTTTACACTTAACTTAAATCATTCTTTAAACACACAATTTGGATGAAAACATAAAGATAAAGCTTATCAGTCAGAGAAGGGAACTGTAAACAGTAAATCCTAACTCTATGCATGCGGTTCTTTACCAGAGAATAAATGGACAAAATGGCATACATGAAAGGAAAACAATAACACAGAAAGAAGTACTTCACCAGTGATATAGACCAGGATCCCAAGAATCAGCTTGTATATGGATGTCAATCCAGTTACATTCTTCAAGTCCAATTTTTCAGTACAGCAATCATCTTCTCTTCTCAACCTAACTTATTTGATCACAAACAGAGTTTCAAAAACCTCTTAACACTATTTACATGTAGAAAGTTTCAAGCACAAGTATATATCAAAATTCAGCAACCAACCCTTTATAATGTGCTCCTCAATAAGATTTTATAGGAAAATGAGGAGGTGCAATGAGAGAAAATATATATAGGCTTAATTAATACAGTTTTAATGCTTCTCGGCCTTTGAGGGGCTCAATGAAGAAGATTTTAGATATTTCCTCTGTATTAATGGGTTTGTATTAAGTGTTCGATCTTATTAGCAGATTTTGTTGACTTTAGAACTCTTTCTCGTCTTTGTAATAACTCTGCTGACAGTTTAAATCAGTTTCTTTGATTTGAAATAACTGTTCAACTATCTTGAGGCGAATATCTTCTATTCTAGTAATAACTAGGCCTCTTTTGAATGATTTCAGGCTGCAGGTGGCTTTTGGTAGCTGATAGGATTCAATTAGCCTCTGATGTGGCAGTGGAGGCTTCACAGACTGATAGATATTATTGTTTTTCTTTTAAAGACTGTTAATTTTTTTTAATTCTGTGTGTTAGGCTTAATTAGGCCTAATTTCTGTTTTCTGTTCTTCAAACTGTGTTTAATTGAGTGGATTAGGCTTTAGATAGTCGATGTAGGCCGTAATCCCTCAAAAATGCATAAACAATCTTCAATTCTTCATCTCTGTTGTGACTAGATCCTTTAACACTAATACTCTTTTCCTGATTAAGTCTTGTTGTGTCTTGTTGATGTGCAGGCATTACAGATGGTTTTAAAATTTCATCAGTGGTCATGAGGCATGGATGAAACATAATATGGAACCGTGTAGAGTGATCTCCTTCGCAAATAAAAGGCCAGGGGGATTGTCATCCCCGGCCTTTGATTTTCTTTTTAAGAAACTGTGAAAACGCTTTAAAACCTACAAAAACACTCAATATTTTATAAAATCCTGTGTAGATGGGTCACAACTGCTTCAGAGGATGAGGTTACATCGCAGCCGTTGGATGAAAGCATCCAATGGCAAGGATTGCTCGCTGGGATCAAAAGGCGAGGCGGTGGACAAATAGCGGTGGAGATTAAGTCCAGGCCATTGATTTACAAAGATCAATGGTCGAGATTCATCAGGTTTATATAATGCAGAGGGGGCTACATTATAGAAAAATGGGAGAATATACAAAGGAAATGGGTTGAAAACCTTAATCGACAGCAAAAAAGGTATAAACGAAGTTTGGATGTGAGGTAAAACAAGATTCGTTGATCTGAAATGATGAACGACGGAGATTTTGCAATGAAGTCCTTTGGAAGAATGGTGGAGGGAAATAGTTTAATGGTCTGATGAAATTTGGGCTATTGGATGAGTGTGATGAATGATGGAGATTAAAATATGAGAAAATATAATATGACGGGGGAAAGTGGTTTCGGCCAAAGAAACCATTGGTGTCGCGCTCCTCTTAAGCGGTTTCCAAAATCTTCATAAAAAAACGCGATATGCCTCACCACCTGCCACGTGTCCTTAAAAAACACCCATATCGCGTAATTTTTAGGAATTAACTGTCAGACTCAGATTTACGCGATATGGGTCCTTGGTTGTTGGATGAAGGGCAGGTAGATCCAACGGTAGAGATGAGAGCGTGATAAGACAAGATGCGCGGGCGGAAGACGATGGGCCGGGTCAAGGTGATTTTGATCTCGACCGTCAGATCATAAGAATGAACGGTCAGGATTTGCTAATGGAGAGATAGGTCCCAAAGGAGTTGGGCCTATCGGGTTTAATCTAGACCGTTGGATTAGAATAATGGATGGTCCAGATTTAATTTTCGGGAAACGAAAAGAATACAAGGCAGGGGGTTGAGCGGAGATTGGCAGCAACGTGGGCCATTGATCTGTAGAGATCAATGGTGGATCTTCATCGAAGAGATTTCACTGTCAGGATTGAAGAAATAACAAAGGGAAGTGAAGTTAGATCTAGACCGTTGGATCTAAGAAATGGACGACCCAGATCTAATCGTAAGGTCACAAATCAAGGGGAAACACAAAGGGAACGCGTCGATGCGATAAAGCGCGAGCTGTTAGATCTTAAAGAGATCAACGATGGAGATTCATTCAGCAGTTTTCATGTCGGAGGGACATGGTGGAGGGCGATTAATCTGGACCGTTGGTTCTTGTGGATTCGAAGGTCCAGATTGAATCGCAATGATCACAATCGGAGGAGGAGACAGGAAAAGGCGCAATGGTTTTCGTGATGTGATTGAATGAGGACCGTTGATCAGAATGGTAAATCAACAGTGGAGATTGTGACGGGGGACTGTATAACAATGCAAAGGGCACGGGGTGAAAATAGCGCTTGCCGTTAGATCTATAGCGATCGACGGCTGATATTGCCGTGTGGGCCTTCATAACAAAAGACCATCGCATCGGGGTTTTTTATTTTAACAAAGGAAAGTGCTCATCCAAACTTCCGATTGCGATAAGCACCTTGTGGTTTAGTGCTTGGTCTTAGCACCCAGTTACATGGAGGGGAAGTGGTTAAGGGCTTTTAGCTAGGAGGGGCTTATCGGAATCAGAGGAAAGGGAAGGAAACACCTAAATGCATCCAATGAACTTTTGCAATTCGATATTCCGACGACCATTGATTGATCTTAGATCAACAGTTAAGAATGGGCCAAGACAACGAACCATCAGGTTTAATAAAAAGGTCAGATTTTTACAAAATACGAAGGAAAACAAAGGTTTTTGAGGGTCTAGAAGAAGGGTTTTTATATAAAAAAGGTTTAATCAAAATTGGGGATTTTTAAAAACAAGAGGTAACAAAACACAATGGAACGCCCGATTGCAATTGCATGATCGGGCCCCAACTCTTGGTTTTTAACGCCAGTTTTATGCGGAAATAAAGGGCCTGGGGGCTAGGGCCAAAAGGGCTTAAGGCCTTAGCACAAAAAGGTTGTTTTTTATGATTTTTCAAGTATTTAAAAGGATTTTGAAAGCTTCTGTTAAGGTAAAAAATGAGTTTTAAACCTTATCAAAGGGGTTTTTATGAAGGGAAGAAGGGAAATGAGGAAAAATAGAGGAATCTTATGAGGAAAAAGGGGATAAAAATGAAGGTTAATAAATTTTTTTCTTGAAGGCTTTCAAAAAATGATTTAGCCACCATTTGATATGACAAATTTTATAGGTGGCTAACAGTGGCTCCACATGGGGATGACACCTTCTTGAAGGTGTCAAGAACTTCAGACTTGTATTCTCTGGGGGGCTGATCAATGCCTCATCCATTGGGTTGCAAATTTCTTCACTTCGTTGGCCTTCTTTTGCTTTGATAATGTTAGCAGCCATGAAAAACAATGGAACTTTTGTCAAAACAAGATTTCTACCTACCCAATCCTACTGATCTAACATTTTTTCTTCTTTTGGAGTGCATTTGGATTGGAAAAATCTTTTCACAAACATTTTTATTCTTTTGAAAACATAAAACTAATCTATGTCTACTTCTTATTTCTCCATGAACTCAGTTTAAATAGTTGAGTTCATAAGATTCTCTACCTAACTACTATCTGTTAGGATTAGATTGTCTAACATATTTTTATTCTCTAATTTCTAAAACAAGAAATTTAAAAAGCAGCCAATTCAGGATTGAACAGTCTAACTTGTTGTTGATCTATGGCATAAAAACAAGCTGCACATAGATTATTATTTGCAGAAAATTAAATCAAAATGGTGAAGGCTTAAGATCTGAAAGTTTTAAGCACATCCTTCTTTTTTCTTCAGCTCTGTTTTTGAGTTTGTTCGAGCTATTTTTTCTTTGTTATCTGGTTCAAGTTTTGGGCTTATTAGAACAATTTTAATTCTATCTTTGACTCATGATTTAAAGATTTTAGAGTCATTCGTCTTTTGGAAACTCATAGCTTCATATTTTGAGCTTGTTTGAACCTTTATTTTTCTATCCTAATCTCCCTAACTGATAAGCCAAGATTGAGTTGTTTGGCAGATCGATTTCACTAACCTATCAGCAGTAAATTTAAAACTAATTAGTCATGATTAGGCTATATGACCAACTAGGAGTGTGTTTTTAGGAGTGGCTTTTGAGCTTGCACACTTTCAGATTTTGTTTCTCCTTTTTTTGGTATGGGGCTATACCTTTTTTGTTTTTACAATATGCCCTCTTTTTTCTTTCTATTGTTTTTGTATTTTTGATCTTTCTAACTTTGAATGCAATGATGGATGAAATATTTATAACGAGAAAAAGGATAAAAAAGGCTTCCAAACATGATGGGATCATGAGAAATAATGTTTGAGCATCTTGCCATTGATAGGACTCCCAAACAGTTCAGCTCCATTCAATTCCTGCATTGACAGGATTGCCATTGTTACCAGTAGTATAATGAATGAGATAAGAGCCAAGCCATAAGTTATCAAATTTCCCATGCTTTCCCTTATCTTCTCTCCTTGAATCCCACTTTAACACTTTGTCACCAATATAAAAATTACTGGCTTTTGTCCTTCTGTCAAAAAGCTTCTTGATGCTCTCTTTCTTTTGTAATGCTCTGTTGTAGACCTCCTCTCTGGTTTGCTGAAGATGTATAGTCTGATTAATCGTTCTGATCATGTCATTGTCTTTAGACTACACTTCTTGGATCAGCTTCATGACCGGTAAACCTAAGCTGGTTGGAAAAATTGCATCTACTCCAAAAACTAGCTAGTAGGGTGACATTCCAGTAGATTTCTTAAGTGTTAATCTATCAACCCATAGTGCATGTACTAGCTTTGTGTGCCAAGAATTCTTGTTGTCCTGTAACAAATTCCTGATTATGTTTACCAAAATTTTGTTTGAAGATTCTGCCAGCCCATTACCTTGAGGGTAATAAGCAGTGGAATGACCCAATGTTATCTGATATTTGTGATAGAATTCAACCATCTTCTATGATCCAAATGCAGCAACATTATCAGTGATGATCTTCCTAGGACAACCAAATCTAGAGAGGATATGAGTCTCAATAAATTTTATGATGACAGAGTCATTGGCTTGCCTAGAAGGGATGGCTTCAATCCATTTGGTAAAGTAGTACATTGCAGTGAGTATCCATCTATTCTGGGTAGATGAGGGTGGATAGATTTCTCCTATGAAGTCTGAACCCCACTGTTGAAAAGGAGCTTCAACAGTGATTGGATGCAAAGGTAGGGGAAGCAATTTTCTTTTGCCTTCAAAAAGTTGGCATTTATGACAGGCAATTATCATCTTGTGTACATCTAGAAAGAGGGTAGGCCAATAGTAACCAGCTCTAAGGATTTTGTTGGTTGTAGTCTTCCAGTAGAGGTGGCCTCCACATTCTCTTTCATGGAACTCGTGCTTAACCTTATCTGCATCATTCTCAGGCAA
The DNA here is from genome assembly GCA_034641835.2 of Pinus albicaulis. NCBI lineage: Eukaryota > Viridiplantae > Streptophyta > Pinopsida > Pinales > Pinaceae > Pinus > Pinus albicaulis. The sequence goes on from CM076582.1 coordinate 112,808,547, forward strand.
ACATTTAAGCAATAACCCACTTGCATTTTTCCAATAAAGACATTTATCTACAATGTAGTAGTTTATAGCTTTTAACTTTAAAAACCTTGCCTTTGTTTTTGATAAACCAGGAGGTCTATTCAAATTAAGCAAAACATATAGAATATCAGCATACCAAGAGGAATTCATAAAATGGTCTTCAATAATGGGAGTTGACAGTTCCTCTTGTTCATCTAAAGCATTTATCATGTTTATATCAAGAGCTTCAAAATTTGATTCAGCCATTAATCTAGCTAGACCTTGGCCTTTAATGAGCTTAGTGGGCTTGCTTTCCAAATCATATTCAAGTATCACAGCTATCCACTTACCTCTCTTACCATCTGGGTCCTGTGTTAGAATGTCTTTAACAACCGAGTTAGGCACAAATGCAATTACATGGGAGTGTAAAATATAAACTCTGAAGTCTTTTAAACCTTTGACTAAGGCAAAGGCTTGTTGCTCCATAATATTATACTTCAGAGGTGCATCTCTCAGGGCCTTACTAAATAATGAAATTGGTTTCTCTTGTCCCTGTGGATTTTTCTCCAATAGGATAGTAGCCATTGTACGTTCTGATGCAAATGAAAAGATGTAAAAATATTTTGAAAAGTCAAGACTTATAAGAATTGGTGTTTTGGTTAATGCTTCTTTAACCAGTTCAATAGATTTCTTTGCTTCCAAGGTCCATTTAACTCCTTGTTCCTTTTTCGGCATGTTTGTAATGTTTCTAAGGAGCTCAGCTAAGTTGGGTATGAACCTTCTCAAGAAATTAATCTTTCCTATGAAAGATTAAAGTTCCTTGATGTTTCTAGGATGAGTGATTTGCAATATAGCCTTAATCCTTTTTGGGTCTATCTTTATCCCCTCTTATGATATGATGTGCCCAAGAAATTTACCTTCTTGGAGACCAAACATTGTTTTCTTAGGATTTAAAGATATCCCAAACTTTCTGCATTTCTTGAAGACTTTTCTCAAGTGTTCTAAGTGGTCTTCATCTGTTTTGGAAAAAATAGTGACATCATCAAGGTAAATAATGATAAAGTAGCCCAATTCTTCCGAGAATGAAATATCCATGGCTCTCTGGAATGTAGCACCAGCATTCATTAAACCAAAAGGCATTTTCACATACATGAAAGTGCCCCAAGGTGTAGTAAAAGTTGCCTTTAGTTGATGATCAGGATGTACTAATATATTATTGTATCCTGAGAAGCCATCGAGTAAAGAAATTCTTTTAGACCATACTACCCTTTGTAAAATATGGCCCATCTTGGGTAAAGGGTAGTTGTCTTTCAATGAGGCTTTGTTTAAGTTTCTAAAGTCTATACAAAGCCTTATCTCTCTTGTTTTCTTCCTAACTGACACTAGATTAGACACCCACTCTGGATATCTAATAGGGAAAATAATACCAGCTTCATATATTTTCTTGATTTCCTTCTCAACCAAAGGTAACTGAATAGGGTTTATTCTGCACAGTTTTTGTTTAAATGGATTTTGGTTTTCCTTGAGAGGTATCTTGTGCTGAATTATTTCAGTGTCATAGGATTTCAGATCCTCATAACTCCATGCAAAAACATCAGAAAATTCTTTAAACGTCTCTATGTATTTGAGTTTGATGTGAGCTGGTAAAGTTTTAGACGGTTGGATCATCTTTGGTTTTAGTTCACTGCCTATATTACACTCTTCAACTTTAGTTTCCATAGGCTCCATATTTGGCTTCTTGGCCACATCATTTAAATCGAACAACTCTTCTAAAGGGACTAGACCTTTTGGCAAACTTTGATTGTTAGACTGCAAAGTTTCTAAATCTTATTTTTCTAACTCTGCAACAATTTCTGTTGTGTTTTCAAGTTTGTTAGACAACATATTTACATCAGCCATCTCTGGAGACTCTTCTTCTTCATCAAATAAATTTTCTTCACTAGGACAGTTTGTTTCATTGTCTGAATCTGAACTTGGTAGTTCAAATTCATTTCTAGACTACAGGAAGTCTTCTATTTGTTTGTATCCATCAAACACTTGCCAATATTTATCGTTATCAGGGACAGTTGGTCTAAATTTAATTTGAGTTGTGAATTGTTTGGTTTCAAATTGTGTTAAACATGTTCTAGCAGCGAAAGCTAAACTGTGGGCGAGGATATTCTTTTTTCATGGGACAAAAATAAGTTGGGATTCCTCAAAAGTTTTCAAAAAATCCATGACGTCGTTCCTGTAGGCTCTAAGTATGGGTTATTTGGTGCTGTATTCCCCATTTACTTGCCTAATGATTAACTCTGAATCCCCATGCACTCTAATTCTCTTGGCTCCTAAATTCTTCAACAAGTGTAAGCCTAAAAGAAGGGATTCGTACTCGGCTATGTTATTCGAACACTGAAAATTTAATCTATAGGAATGGCCTTCTCTGTGGTTGTTCTCAGTGTTATGTATCCAGATGCCTACATCTATGTTGGTCTTGGTACAAGACCCATCAAAGTTCATACTCCAAAGAGGACTAGTTTCGGGTTCATCAGTTTGGTTACTATCCTCTTCAACTAGCGTGCTTTCGAATTGCTCTTGAAGATCAGCACTTCGTAAAATTTGTTTTAATTCCTCAGGTTTTTCATTGCGTTGAGGATTTCTTTCTTAACTCTCAAGGTTTAAAAACAATGGATGAATGATTTGTAGCTCTACACCTGTGTTTTTTTTGCTGTAGTTTTCGGGTTTAGCAAACTGTTTTGACACTTATGTGTTGTCTTCCTCCTCCTCTCTATCTGCCATTAATTCAGTTAAGGTCACTTTTTCACTGAATGTTTCATCATTGAAAAGGATAAATGAGTCAAGGCCTGTATTTACAGAATAAAGGGGAGAGTTTTGCAGTCTCTCTTTGCTAGTAACCATGTACTGCATATGAGACTCCATGTAAAGTCTTCTAGTTTGATTAAATACAGGGATAGTTGCATATGTCATATCCATCTGCATAGTTCCTTGTAACTTAGCTCCCCAAGATCTTGATAACGGCATACCATATTTTGGGGGTACATCAAGCACAAAAATATCCATTACTAAACATTTGGCTGGAATTTGTGCTAGGTTCACACAGAGGTCTTTGATTAAGCCTAAACATTTCACTCTGCTTGAGTCAAAGGAGTAAAGATCTTTGTAAGGTCTACTGATTTCAAGGCCGAGACTCTCCATTATAGCTTTGGGCATTAAATTGTGAGAGGCCCCTGAATCATGCATAGCATTGTGCAAAATCTTGTCATGAATCTGTAAACTTACATAAAAATGGGGAACTGGTCCTTCTTGATATCTACCCTCAATCTTAGGACCAAATATGAGCTCTGGTTGGTCATCATTAATATTGAAAGTGTCATTATTCTCTTCTATGTTAAAAGCCTTCAAAATTTTGGATCTATACACATTTTGGGTCGCTAATTCATTAAGGGGAACAAAGATCTTTATCTTGGCAATTTCCTGCTCCAAACTGAAAGGTAGTTGACTTCTTACAAGGTTTTTTTAAGCTTTGTTAACCACCATTTTATCAGCAAGATCAGCTGGATGATTTTATCTATTTACATTGGTTAGAATTGTTTTAACATGAACAATAGCTGAGGTACTAGTGCTGCTAAGATCTGCACTCTGTTTCTCATTGTTTTGAGTGCTTTTCTCTTTGTATTTATCAGAATTTCCAGCCACTGTTTTTTCCTTTTGTTTTACAATTTTGGGTTTATTTACAGGGTTGTTTTTTGCAAAATTGTCAGAGGTTTTGTTGTTGGGAGTTTCCAGATTCTTCTGACTTCTAAGGTCATATTGTTTTGGGGTTTCTATGATGACATTTTCCATTTATTGATAATAAAATTCATCTTCTGCTCTTTTGTCATCATAAGGTGTGTATAAACCTTGTTTTCTATTGTAATGAACTTCGAAATCATCATTATCTACTCCCAACATATTTATGTCATATTCCTCCATTTTTTCACTTGTTTCTTCAACCTCACTTATGTAGTTTTGATGAAAAGGAGGAGTGATCTGTTGATCATCCTCCCTTGGTCTGTTTTGAGGCTGGTTTCTCCTAAAATTCTGATTTTGGTTTTGATTTCTATTTTGAGGAGCTGTTTGGTTTTGACTATCTTGTTCTCTCTCAAGTATGCTCATCTTTGTCATCATCTCCTCCATCATTATTTCCATCTTTGAGCTAGATGTGGAAGGTGTAGATTCCTCTCTAAAAGAAACTTTCTTCTCATTCGTCATTCTTGCTTTTTTTTCCATTAAATTAACTTCCACAACAAGGGCTCCTTTTTGCATATCTTCAAGAGTCAAAGGATCTCTTTCTCTAAGTTGATAAGCCATTTCAGGATAAAATCCTTCAGGAAAATTTCTTAAAACTGAGCCTTGTGGGGGTTTTAAATATGGGGGAAGGGCATTATAAACACTATTAAACCTAGTGCAATAAGCTTGTACACTTTCTCCAGTGTTTCTGTGGAGATTTTTTTAGTTCGAAAGTATTTGGAGAGGTTTTTTCCTCACTTCCCATTTTTTTAAGAATAACTAATGGAAGGCTTGGAGATCATTAATACTGTGAGGGATTAAGCCTTTGAACCATTTTTTTACTTCTCCCCCTAAACTCTGAGAAAATAATCTAAGTTTGACAGTTTCATCATCAATCTCATTTTTGTCAAAGTAGTCATTCATCTTATCCACATGTTGTGAAGCAGTAGTAGTATTACTAGCATCATACAATAGTATCTTGAACTGATAGTCCTGTGGGAGATTGACTAAAGGTAAAGGAAGGATTAGGGGAGCATACCATGTTTCCATGATAGGAGGTTGTGGAAAAAATGGGGGGTTTACAAGTGGTGGGTTGATAAGAGGGAAAGCGGGTTGGAATGGAATGGTTTGGATAGTGGATGTATGAAGAACAGATGTGGATGGACCAGCAATAGATTGTTGAGCAGATCTAGGATGAGAGAAACCAAAATTATGAATGAAATGTGAATCAGGTGGATTAGTTTCTCTACTACCTGGATGTTCACTTCTGTCTTGGGATGAAAGTGAAGGCTCTAAATCTAACTGATCTATATCATCAAGTGACCTAGTTCTAAACATATTTCTTAAGTCAACTTGTGATTCTTGTAGAGCTGCAAGGTTTTCAGGAACAGAACTAGCTCTATCAGGTGATCTGAAAATAGTTGAAGATTTGGCCTTTGGAGACTTCCTAAGTATTATTTCAGGGTTATCAACCATCTCAGGAGGGTTTGGGTCATGATATGCTCTAGTATAAATCTTTCTAGGAGCCACTATGCTGTGTTTTTCGGACCCAACTAAACAAGAAAAGTTTAACCAAATATGACAATCTTTAAGGGGCTAAATGATCTTTTAAACAAGACAAATTTAATCCTAAACCCCTCTAACTGAGTTTATACGATGTTATGATGATAATGGGTCTTCCCAGTGGAGTCTTAAGGTCTATTTAGGGTTGTGGATTCACCAGGTGGAAATTTTTAGCTCTTTTGTAGGTAGAAGGTTTTATGGTCCACCACCATGTTTATTTGAATACCAATCTGAAATATTTTTGGGTTTTATGAGTTTTTTCAGTCACATGGGTTCTAAGAGCATCCTAAATATGTTTCAACACTTAGCTACGGTGATGAGACAAAGAAAGTTTACTCTTATGGCTAAGCTAGCTGTTTCTTTCAAGGTTTGATAAACTCTTATGAGAAATTTAAGGTTTCCTTAGTTTGTCATTGATTCAAATAATTTTTATCATGATTAAAATTTGCTTGGTAGTGCTTGAAGAGGGTTACTTGTGTTGCACTGAATAATAAGTGTCTTATTTTAAGGATTTTACTCATAACTCCCCAGTGGAGTCGCCAGAAATGTTATCTCCCCGTAATTTCAGCAGATTGGTGAGACTAAAACTGTAAAGAGGACATTGGAAGCACTTTGGAATTCTAGGATCTAGCCCTCCTAAATCCAGAGAGGGATCTCTCTATAAGTGAAAAGATTGATTTATCTTTAAGGCTTTTGGATATGATATTAGGCTAGTTATTGAGAACAAGGGTTTTTGTTTGGTTTTGGATGGTTGAGCATGATTTTTAGTTGAGTGGAAAGTCCTAAAATGAAAGATTTCCAAAGGGGTGAAGGTATAAGTAACCAGAACAAGATTTGGCTGACAGGATAGATATGACACTGGTTTTTAGTCCATTGGGCTATGGAGTCATAAAAGGGTTTAATTGTGCAAAAATTTCAAGAGTGGTCCAAGGGACAAGTCATCTATATCACAAGATCTTTTAGATTGAATGATGGAATGGAACAATAAAATTGTTGAAGGGGTGGAAAAAGACAATAATTTCAACTAGGATTTATCAGTCTTTCCAAACAAGAAAAGCCTTTTAAATAACTGTTTGAAGCCAACCAAAGGACATGGCTAACCATAGACTTCTTTGGACAAGCTTGTATTAAAGCTAACTTATCAGACCAACAATCCAGTAATCCACATAATTACTTTCAGAAGGGATGAAAATAGATAAGAAAACAATTTGCAGCCTAAGATCAGATAAGATACTTTTAAATCTAAATTTCTTTTAGCATACTCTTAGGGAAACTTTCAGAACTACCTTTGGAGAAAGAAACTAGAAGACAGGGCAAACCATAAAATTTTCTAGTCTAATCTTTACTGAGTATATAATGAAAATATCATTCAAGAACTTCCTTTCAAGATTTGCACATCAAGGCAAGGGCAAAACAACATTCCTTGATAATGTTTACACTTAACTTAAGTCATTCTTTAAACACACTATTTGGATGAAAAAATAAAGGTAAAGCTTATCAGTCAAAGAAGGGTACTGTAAATAGTAAATCCTAACTCTATGCTTGCTGTTCTTTACCAGAGAATAAATGGAAAAAATGGCATACATGAAAGGAAAACAATAACACAGAAAGAAGTACTTCACCAGTGATATAGACTAGGATCCCAAGAATCAACTTGTATATGGATGTCAATCCAGTTACATTCTTCAAGTCCAATGTTTCAGTACAACAATCATCTTATCTTCTCAGCCTAACTTATTTGATCACAAATAGAGCTTCAAAAACCTCTGAATACTATTTACATGTAGAAATTTTTGAGCACAAGGATATATCAAAGTTCAGCAACCAACCCTTTACAATGTGCTCCTCAATAAGATTTTATAGGAAAATGAGGAGGTGGAATGAGAGAAAAGATCTATAGGCTTAATTAATATAGTTTTAATGATTCTCAGCCTTTGAGGGGCTCAATGAAGAATATTTCAGATATTTCCTCTATATTAATGGGTTTGTATTAAGTGTTCGATCTTCTTAGCAGATTTTGTTGACTTTAGAACTCTTTCTCATCTTTGTAATAACTCTGCTGATAGTTTCAATTAGTTTCTTTGATTCGAAATAACTGTTCATCTGTCTTGAGGTGAATATCTTCTGTTCTGGCAATAACTCAGCCTCTTTTGAATTTTTTAAGGCTGCAGGTGGCTTTTGGTAGCCGAGAGGATTCAATTAGCTTCTGATGTGGCAGTGGAGGCTTCACGAACTGATAGATATTATTGTTTTTCTTTTAAACACTGTTAATTTGTTTTAATTCTATGTGTTAGGCTTAATTAGGCCTAATTTTTGTTTTATGTTCTTCAAACTGTTTTTAATTGAGTGGATTAGGCTTTAGATATTCGATTTAGGCCGTAATCCCTCAAAACTGCATAAACAATCTTCAATTCTTCATCTCTGCTGTGACTAGATCCTTTAACATTGATACTCTTTGCTTGATTAAGTTTTGTTGTGTCTTGTTGATGTGCAGGCATTACAGAGGGTTTTAAAAATATCATCAGTGCTCATGAGGCATGGATGAAACATAATATGGAACCCTGCAGAGTGATGTCCTTCACGAATAAAAGGCCTAGGGTATCGTCATCCCCAGCCTTTGATTTTCTTTTTAAGAAACTATGAAAACACTTTAAAACGTGCAAAAACACTCAATATGTTATAAAATCCTACGTAGATGGGTCAGAATTTCTTCAGAGGCTGAGGTTAGATCGCAGCCATTGGATGAAAGCATCCAACAGTGAGGATTGCTCACTGGGATCAAAAGGGGAGGCGGTGGACAAATAGCAGTGGAGATTAAGTCTGGGCCTTTGATCTGCAAAGATCAATGGTCGATATTGATCGGGTTTATATAATGCAATGGGGGCTACATTATAGAGAAATGGGAGAATATATAAAGGAAATGGGTTGAAAACCTTAATTGGCAGCGAAAAAGGTATAAATGAAGTTTGGATGTGGGGTAAAACACGAGTCGTTGATCTGAAATGATGAACGGTGGAGATTTCGCAATGAAGTCCTTTGGAAGAATGGTGGAGGGCGATAGTTTAATGGTCTGATGAAATCTAGGCCATTGGATGAGTGTGATGAACGACGAAGATTAAAATATGAGAAAATATAATATGACGGGGGAAAGTGGTTTCGGCCAAAGAAACCGCTGGTGTCATGCTCGTCTTAAGCAGTTTCCAAAATCTTCATAAAAAACGTGATATGCCTCACCGCCCACCATGTGTCCTTAAAAAACCGCCCATATCGCGTAATTTTTAGGAATTAACTGTCAGACTCAGATTTACGCGATATGGGTCCTTGGCTGTTGGATGAAGGGCGGGCAGATTCAACGGTAGAGATGAGAGCGCGATAAGACAAGATGCGCAAGCGGAAGACGATGGGCCAGGTCAAGCGGTTTTGATCTCGACCGTCGGATCATAAGAATGAATGGTCAGGATTTGCTGATGGAGAGATAGGTTCCAAAGGAGTTAGGCCTATCAATTTTAATCTAGATCGTTGGATTAGAAGAATGGACGGTCCAGATTTAATTTTCGGGAAACAAAAATAATACGAGGCAGGGGGTCGAGCGGAGATCGGGAGTAATGTGGGTCGTTGATTTGCAGAGATCAATGGTGGATCTTCGCTGAAGATATTTCATTGTTGGGATTTAAGAAATAAAAAAGGGAAGTGAAGCTAGATCTGGACAGTTGGATCTAAGAAATGGACGGCCCAGATCTAATCGCAAGGTCGCAAATCAAGGGGAAACACAAAGGGAATGCGTCGATGCGATTAAGCGCGATCCATTAGATCTTAAAGAGATCAATGGTGGAGATTCATTCGGCAGTTTTAATGTTGGAGGGACATGGCAGAGGGCGATTAATCTAGACAGTCAGTTCTTGTGGATTCGACAGTCCATATTGAATCACAATGATCACAATCAAAGGAGGAGAGAGGAAAAGGTTCAATGGTTTTCGTGATGTGATTGAACGAGGACCATTGATCAGAATGGTAAATCAATGATGGAGATTGTGATGGGGTACTATAGAATGATGCAAAGGGTGTGGGGTGAAAACAACGCTGCCCGTTAGATCTATAGGGATCGACGGCTGATATTGCCACGCGGGCCTTCATAACAAAATACCATCGCATCAAAGATTTTTCTTTTAACAAAGGAAAGCGCTCATCCAAAATTCCGATTGCCATAAGCGCCTTGTGTTTTAGCGCTTGGTCTTAGTGCCCAGTTACATGGAGGGGAAGTGGTTAAGGGCTTTTAGCGGGGAGGGGCTTATCGGAATCGGAGGAAAGGGAAGGAAACACTTAAATGCATCCAATGAACTTTTGCGATGCGATATTCTGATGGCCATTGATTGGTCTTAGATCAATGGTTAAGAATGGGCCAAGACAATGAACCGTCAGGTTTAATAAAAAGGTTAGATTTTTACAAAATACGAAGGAAAACAAAGATTTTTGAGGGTCTAGAAGAAGGGTTTTTATATAAAAAAGGTTTAATCGCAATTAGGGATTTTTAAAAACAAGAGGTAACAAAACAAAATGGAACGCCCGATTGTGATTGCGTGATCGGGCCCCAACTCTTGGTTTTTAACACCAATTTTATGTGGAAATAAAGGGGATGGGGCCTAGGGCCAAAAGGGCTTAAGGCCTTAGCACAAAAAGGCTGTTTTTGATGATTTTTCAAGTATTTCAAAGGATTTTGAAAGATTTTGATAAGGTAAAAAAGGAGTTTTAAACCTTATCAAAGGGTTTTTTATGAAGGGAAGAAGGGAAATGAGGAAAAATAGAGGAATCTTATGAGGAAAAAGGGGATAAAAATGAAGGTTAATAATGAGTGAAAAGAGGGGTAAAATGAAAGGGAAAAATGGGTTTTTAGCAGTCCCTTTTTTTTCAGGAAAACAATAGATTTTTCAAAGATTAAGAGGGAAACAACAATGAAGATTAATGAAAGGATAAGATATCTTCACAATACTTCAAGAACTAACAATTTGGCAATAAAATTGTTTCTTGAAGGCTTTCAAAAAATGATTTAGCCACCATTTGATATGACAAAATTTATAGGTGGCTAACACCACCCCAACCATAACCGTCAACCATATTAATATGACTATCATGGGTTGGTTGAGAAGGATGCCCAACGCAGGCCTGAACCACACTAAAATTAAAAAGTGCCATTGATGTTGTTTGTTAGTTAAAACAAATGTTAAAATTTTGAGGGGGCATGGTTTGACCGCCCGACCTCCCTCCAACAAATCACCAAACTTGCTAATACACAAAACCACCTCATGTGGTTAACTCTACTCACGAAAATTTACTTAAACCCATATTTTCACCAGTGCACCCAGGCTAGACCAAAGAAGTGCGGGCACGATTTTTGAGCCAGGTTGAAGCATGTAGTTCGAGGAAGAATATTTCTTGATGCCCATGAAGATTCCTTTGAAGGTAAAATTTTCCTGTGTCAGAATGTATTAAACTTTATATGTATTTTAACCAGAATTTTGCGGGGAGTGTGATGGTGTGCCCATATTTTCCATTTGAGCAATGGTTTTGCAGATTCCCTATGGAGGAGAATCTTTAGGAATCTTGAGGGAATATTTCAGATTCCTTGGAGGTCGAAATTCAACAATGTCAAAATGAGGTCAAATTTATACTCATTCTTCTCATAATTTCACAAGGATCTCAATGGGGAGATCAGATTCCTGTTTCGAGTTGCAGATTTCTATATTCCCCATGGAGCAGCATCTTTAAGGAATCTAGGGGAATCTAAAAGATTCCCTAAGGCCCAGATTTTGACATTGTCAGATTTTAGCAAATTGACAGACAATCCTACACCTCTCAATAACACGAGTTCAAAGATGCATTCATATTTTCCATTTGAGCCTTATGTTTTTCGACCACTTTTCAAAGTTGAGTTGTAGGTGTCAGCATTCAGTGAGTGAGCAGTCAATTTCTTGTCTTTCGACGCCATGATTGAGATGGTGATTTTAGATCCAGTAGTGGAGCAGCCTATTCTTCAGTCATATTGAGTGTGAGGTATCTCAAGTGTTGATTTGATGTACTTCTTTGTCTCTTTGCTATGAGATGCATTGTGTTGTATAGATACCTGCTTGATGTTTCATGCAGGATCTTGTTTTTTTGCTTGACGTGAGATGTAATTTATATCATGGATTGTCATTTATGCTTGATATCCCTTTGTTTGCATGTTTTTGGGATACTCATTATCACATGTATGTTTGACTGAGATCCCTTTTTTTCCATGTTGGCGGGATACTCAAAGTCTTTATATGTGAGTTTTTGTCATGCTGATAGGAGGTATATTATGAGTGAGAGTTCCTTACAGTGGAACGTCTCGTGGAGAGACTTTACCACTCATGTTGAGGGTTGAATTCCTTGTATGATAAGAAAATAGTGTCCATGTAAATATTCACATTTATAGAAATGATTGAAGTGACCAACACCATCGAGACACCGAGGCTTGAAGACATAGTCCACATTGGACAAACTCCATTATTGAACCTCTTGTATCTTTTTCGTGTGATTGTTGACATGTGTTCCTCTTGATTATATCTACATGCATCCTTTAATGTCTTGATAAAATGAAATTCTAACAGATCAGTCGAAGTAAAAGGTCTTGGTTAAAAGGGTATTAGAATTTTACCCAGATCAAGTGGTATCAGAGCGGTCTTTTTGCTGATTTGGATTGTAGGCATGAACCATTGTTGGACGTTCACTGATTTGAGAAATGGAGGATGTCAAAGACATGTACGAGACCATGCTCATTGTGTCTGAGAAAGATGACATGTTGTATGAAGCTTATGAGAAACAAGCAGCAAATAACATTGAGTAAAAAATGCTTCTACAAGAGGAGAAGTAGGACAAGCAACAATTGCAGCTTTAATTACAAGCCACAATAGAGGCATTGGAAGAATTGAAGCGCAATGATCAAATTCTTCATACATATCATGATGCATTAAAGACACTCCTATGAGAATATAAGGAGGAGAAGCAGTGATTGCAGCTTCATCTATAAGCCATGAAAAAGGCCTTGGAGGAAGTGAAGTGCAACGAAGGCTCAGAGAAGCCCTCTTCACATGTTTCAAAATGGATAGCTAAGGTAAGAATGTTGATTTCTCTTTAGTTTCATCTTCACATGCTATTATTTATGTTGGAAATGTGGAGATCCCCATTACAGCAATGGGCATGAGACTCCTTACCTAGATGGGGTACAAAGGAGGAGCAATTGGCATTCATGCCAAAGGCATAACTCAACCATTGGAGGTTGTGCAAATTCCTCGCTAGGCAGGTTTGGGATACACTGAAGGAGAGTGTTCAAAGATGTCAGAAGCTCCCATTACATTGATGAAACTGTCGAGGCGAGAGAATGATGGGAACACTTCCCCATCATTATATGACAGTCCATATTGCAGAGAGAATGCTGAGGCAAGCTCTCATTTCCATAAGGATATCAAAGGCAAACATACATTGTTGAACTCACCAGGGAAGAGGATTGATGGGAACACTTTTCCATCACCCCATGGAAGTGTATGTCCCAGTAGAAGAGCCGAGACAAATTCTCATCACCATCATCGCACAAGAGACCACCAGGAAATTTCTAACAAGTCTCGATATTCTCAAGTTCATTTTCATTATAATAATGTTGCTAATCATGAACGTAAATCACGACATAAGAAAAATTTTCATTTTTTTGGTCTACATAACCATGTCATTGCTGAGTGTTGGGAAGGAATGGCAGCACAAAGGAGGATGAGGCATTGAAAGCCTTCTCCACAGTAGGGAAAGAAATTGGTTAAGTTGGTCTAGATGAATAAGACCTTTTGCAGCCATTGCAACCAAAGTGACCATCAAATAGCCACGTGTTTGAGGCTCCATCTAGAGCAGCACCTTAAGGATGAAGTGTCGGTGCATGAACCAGTTGAAACAATTGTTCAACAAGCAAGTTCCCCATGGGGAAATGATCCATTCAATTTGATAAGTGAGAGATGGTTTTTCTAGATTATTTTTCTAGATGTGTGAGCTTGTCATGGCCTTATTTTTGTAAATCATGTGTTGTATTTCTTTATGTAAAAGTGATGATGTGTTTTCATCGCTTGTTAAGCAACCATGATATTTTGGCTTTGTTTGATAAATCATGTGATGCATTTCTTTCATATAAAAGTGATGATGTGTTTTCCATCACTTCAAAATGCGACAATGCTATTTTTTTTCCTTGTAATGATAGTTGTGGTGTGATTTCCATTTGATGTAAAATTGACCACTGTGTACCTGTTTTAAACTCGTGGCAAGTATGGAAATTTTTGGGTCATAGTTGGCCATATCTGATCATGTAATTTGCAAGAGAACATAATACAGGTTTGTAGAGGATGCAGGAGTCAGTTCATCTCTTAAGGCTATGAAGAAAAAGGTGAAGGAGATGGAAGGGTGACATTTTTTAGGACACTTTTGGTGTAGACATTGTACATAGCAGTTGCAGATTATTGTTGATGATTTTGGAGGAAAAAAGCTCCTCAGTGGGGAGGATTGATCTAGGTGGTTCCAGAGACATAGACAGGACAAACATGGCTTATGAAATCTAAAAAATAAAACTTTTTTAATTTCTCTCAAAAATAGGTTTAAAATGAATATCTTGTCGCCCTGATCAAAACGGTGTGAACGGTTCGTCAAACCGAGATTATATGCGAAAGTTAGAGGCATTCAAAGTTTATGGGTTGAATTGGTGACTTGGCAGGTTAAAGAAGGCACAATTTTTCCCTTTACTGGCCACTAGATTCTAGCCAGCTTCGACCAGATTCTGGGCAAGATTGTGGCCTCCTTAAAATTACTCCTACAACCTAAAATTAGAATCTTTGAAAAATTATGGTTTGTTATATAAAAACAAAAATAGTTATAAAAAGGGGGTGGCGAGCCACCACCCCTAACACCCCACCCAAGCCATATTATATTTTAATTAAATATAAATTGGACCGGCAGGCCATGACCCCCGCTGGAGCCCACGAGGCACCATCGTAAACTATGTGTATGTGGGGTGGTCAGCAGTTAACCCCACCACCCCAACCATTACCGTCAACCATATTAATATGACCATCGCAAGTTGGTTGGGTGGGCCACCTAATGCGAGCCCAACCCACACTAAAATTAAAAAGTGCCATTGATGTTATTTTTTAGTTAAAACAAATGTTAAAATTTGGAGGGGGTGGGGTTTGACTGCCTAATCTCCCTCCAACAAATCACCAAACTTGCCAATACACCAAACCACCTCATGTGGTTAAATCCACCCACAAAATTTTTGTTAAACCCATCTTTTCACTAGTGCGCCCAAGCTAGACCAGAGAAGTGCGGGCATGATTTTCGAGGCAGGTTGGAGCACGCAACTCGAGGCAAAATATTGCTTGATGCCCATGAAGATTCCTTTGAAGGTAAAATTTTCTTGTGTCAGAATGTATTAAATTTATATGAATTTTAACTAGAATTTCATAGGGAGTGTGATGGTAAGCCCATATTTTCCATTTGAGCAGTGGTTTTGTAAATTCCCTATGGAGGATAATCTTTAGGAATATTGAGGGAATCTTTCATATTCCTTGGAGGTCGAAATTTGTCAGTGTCAGAATGAGGTTAACTTTATACTCATTCTTCTCATAATTTCACAATGATCTCAATGGCGAGATCAGATTCTTGTGTTGAGTTGTAAATTGCTAGATTCCCTGTGGAACACCATCTTTGGGGAATCTAGGGGGAATCTAAAAGATTCCCTAAGGCCCAGATTTCGACAGTGTTAGAATTCAGAAAATTGACAGTTGTCCTACACATTTCAGTGACACAAATTCAATAGTGCATTCATATTTTCCATTCGAGCCTTATTTTTTTTGGCCACTTTTCAAAGTGGGGTTTCCGGTGTCAGCATTCAGTGAGTGAGCAGTCTATTTATTGCCTTTTGATGCCATGATTGCGATGGTGATTTCAGATCCAGCATCAGACCAGCCTATTCTTCAATCATCTTTAGTGTGAGGTATATGAAGTGTTGATTTCATGTACTTATTTATCTCTTTGCTATTAGATGCATTGTGCTGTATAGAGCCCTGCTTGATGTTTGATGTGGGATCTTATTTTTTTTCTTGATGTGAGATGTAATTTCTGTCATGGATTGTCATTTAAGTTTGAGATCCCTTTTTTTCCATGTTGGCAGGATACTCATTGTCACATGTATGTTTTATTGAGATCCATTTATTTCCATGTTGGTGGGATACTCATACTCATTATATGTGAGTTTATGTCATACTGATAGGAGGTCTGTTATGACTGAGAGTTCCTTGTAGCGCAACGTCTCATGGAGGGACTTTGCCACTCATGTTGAGGGCTGATTTATTTGTATGATAAGAAAATAGCATCAGTGTAGATCTTCACATTTATAGCACTAAATGAAGCGGCCAACACCATCGAGACACTGAGGCTCGGAGACGTAGTCCACACTAGACGAACTCTATTATTAAACCTCTTGCATCTTTGTAGTGTGATTGTTGAATTGTGTTCCTCTTGATTATATCTACATGCATCCATTAATGTTTTGATAAAATGAAATTCTAACACATCAGGCAAAGTAAAAGGTCTTCTTTAAAAGGTTATCAGAATTTTACCCGAATCAATTAGGAATACAATTACAATTTTACAATTTTACATACAATTAAAATTAAAATTTCAATTACAATCACGACATAATATTTAATAAATATCATGATTTAATATTAAAAACACGATCATGAAAACCATCGTACAAACATCATATTCGACTAAAAAACACATTCAAATTCACTAACATCATCTAATCATCGTGATCATGATCATCTAACAAAACAAAAACATTGCATAACATCATCAGAACACAAACATCAAATATAAATCTCACGTTAAATAATTTCTATCACATACACATCGATCTGCAAGCTGCACATTAAATGAACATATCTAACATGACCTAACAATATAGACATCATTATGAACACTAACATGTAAATTAAGTAGATCTGCAACATGCACCACAAAACACATGGACCATATATATATATATATATATATATATATATATATATATATATATATATATATATATATATATATATATATATATATATATATATATTAAAAATATACAATAGTAATATAACTTCATATAAATATAAAATATCAAACATCGTACATTAATAGTAGTACTAGTCGAGGCCGTTCACCAATGGTGCAAAATTTTTAACATCATTATGAACACTAACATGTAAATTAAGTAGATTTGCAACATGAGCATAAAATACATGGACTATATATATATATATATATATATATATATATATATATATATATATATATATATATATATATATATATATATCTATATCTATTTTATATTTACATTTGTATATCTATATCTATATATATATATATATATATATATATATATATATATATATATACTGCATATAAATATAAAATATCAGCTATTGGTACATTAATAGTAGTACTAGTCGAGGCCTGCTCAGTCAATGGTGCAGCCTCGACATGCTTAGGAATATTATGATCACATGCCTATTGATCTGGAAGTACCGCATGATGATAAAGCACTGCCTACTCATGATGACTCATGGATGGTCCATCCTATTGAGAGGATGGTGCGCTGGCATCCTTAGTCGATGAACCTGCACCCTCCTCAGGCGATGCTTACTCATGATCATGACTAATTGATGTTGCAGGATGCTCCTCATGATCATCTCCAGCGTGAGGTGGAAGAGGCGGTGTAGTACTAGAATGATCAGATGATGTGTTTCTCGATTATCGCACTACATCTCCACCACACCTACGTCTGGCCCTCCTCACCCGTGCCTGTACTCTGGTAGCTCTAGAAATATGCTGCATGAGGGTCAACATATCATGGGGCATGACTCTCCATATCTCTGTCAGCCTATCATCAACATGTATCTCTCTGATAATAACTGGCTTGAATCCCTCCTCAACTAGGAGTTGATAGAGTTGGTCGCCGAACTCCATCCTAAATCGAGTGTCATCCCTATGCCTGCAGCCTCATACCTGCCAGTATCTGTGCTTGATCAGCTGGACCAGGTTTGTCACCGACCTAATCCTGCAACTCTCTCATCTCCTCATCAGCAGGATCTACACTTGGATCATTCGGTGGCGGTGGAATATCATCGCCAACAAATGACCCAATATCTACAAAATATATATAAGTACACAACAATAATTAGACAATTTCATTAAACCATTTAATAAAACAAATTAAAGAACATGTTAGAATAATTTAAAGAAAACACTAATATTATCTCTCTCATTTGGCAGCTCATCCTCTGTGAAGAGGATGTTGGTACACCATTTCCAATCCAAACCAGTGTACAAACATGTCACTAGAACGAAGGAGTGATCAAAAACATTGGATAACAACTCCATTGCATCAGCAGACGGAAAAGTCAAACTCACCACTCTTGGGCATCATCTGGCCCCACATTTCCATCTATACGTGCAGCATCGACCTACGAGGCTGCCGAAAAAAAGTAGGCCTCATCTCTGGAAACCTCTCAAAAAATAAACAAAATAACTCTGAAGTAAAAGTGAAGGTCAACCTCCCACATGTCCAAGCATGACATCTATCTAATGTTGTACAAAATTGCTGCAAAAAAGTCGCAAACCACCTCACAAGTCATGGCGCCTGTAATAAAGAATCGACATAAAATAAAAGAGGGCAACTAATGTGTTGCCTATCACTGGTATGGTGTGCAATGGTCATCAACAGTAGCGAGAGGCACCTCACCTCTTGTGCACCAAACGAAGCAATACGTAACTGACCATCAGACACCCAAAAATCTGCAGGAGAAAGTATATCGTCACTAATGTATCTCTAGGAGTATAACAACTGATTCCCTCTTACACAGCCAATGGGGACCTCTCGGAACTGGGGAGAATCCTTCCCTCTACTAGACAGGCCAGTAATAAAATATATGTCCTCCTCAGTGGGTGCATACCACTAGCCAGGACCGACCCGGAAAGCCTGTCGGTGGGCATCGCACCTAAAGATGAGTTGTGCCAATAACCCATTATGGCCCTTCAGGGATGTAGCCTCCTCATAGAACTTGAGGAGGCCTACCTCCCTTGGGAGCAACTGGGTGGCTACCATAAGAGGTTGAGGGTACATAAGTCTCTCCCTCTCTCATGACTCCCCCAAGCGAACCACATTTATATACTGGTCCTCCATATGTTCTTGTTGTTCTGTTTGTTCTCTCCTTTGATGTCACTAAATCATTCACATGTTAAATAATTTTTTTTATTAAATGAGACATGTATTTACAAATATATATATATATATATATATATATATATATATATATATATATATATATATTTTTTTTTTTTTTATTTTTTTTTTTGAAAAAAAAGAAATAGTCGATGCGCCCAAAAAAATATTCATGCACCGGTACTGGTGCCTCTGTTTTTATGGCGCACCATCCTCGGTGCGCATAGAAATTTTCAGCGCACCACCAAAAATGAAATGTACTTTCTTCTTCGGTACATTGACAAAACTATCCATTCTGGGGCAGATAGTTGAATCAGCGCACCATACTGTTGACATTAGTAAATGGTCAATGGTGTGGTCTTGTAAATTACCACACCATTGACTATGGACTGATATCAGGAGCACAGTGCACTGACCAAAATATGCACCCCGGGGTAGATAGTTTATTGAGTGCACTACCCTCCTAACATCAATACATGGTGAATGATGTGACCACACCATTGACTATGTACTGATGTTAGGAGGCTGGTGTGCTAACCGAACTATTCACCCTAGGGTTCATAGTTGGGTCAGTGCACCACCCTCCTGACCCTGGCTCATAATCAACGGTGCGGTCGTTTAAACGACCACATCGCAAAATAAATTAAAAAAAAAAACACAGTGCGTGTTTTCGATACCACATCAAAACCTAGTTCATTTACCATTAGCATCGTTCATGGTGTGACCTGTAAATTTACAGCAGCACCGTGAACGGTGCGAGCCAATTGGCTCGAGCGCACCAAGCAGGATTTTTTTTTTTAATGGTAAAATTTAAGGTTTTTGAGAAATGTAATCCACTAAAAGGTTTAATTATTGAGAAACAAGTAAAATACTTGTACATTTGGGTGTCAAGGAGGCATATTTTCCGAAGAATTTGAAAAACCAAATTTGCCCACCGTTTTCAAAAATTCAAACTCCACAAGGTGGGAAACTAACGACAACAGTGTGTGTAATGGGAGCATCGATGGCAGGGCGCCTCAGACAAGGGAAATTCACACCGGTGCTTGAGAGCTGTGGAGCAATGAAGAAGTGAAAATACGGATTTTTCGGCCAGTAATAATTTTTTTTTTTATTTAACCTTGTTTCGATGCGTAGATTTTTTAGGCACATTGGGCGGTTTCTTCCTAGCACACCGAGGCTGTTTCTGTTTGAGTGCAGATTTTTAAGATGCACCGAGCCAGTTTCTGAGTAGCGTACCAATGCGCTATAGTAATGAGACACATCAGGCAGGTTTGTATGGAGAGAACGATGTCTCGGTGTGCCAATTTTTAGTATGCACTGATGCTTTGTGAGTTAAATGCACCAATGCAGTTTATGATGAGAAACACATCGAACAAAAAACATATGCAAAAACCTCCACATGTCAACCTCCTCTAGAGACCTCCGATACAAAAGGATATCTGGGCTATTTTTATAAGGGTTCCTCAAAAACATCTGCTAGAGGTTTTTTTCCTTGTAGTGTCAATTTACCAATTCTGGAGACTACCTTTACCATTCATGCATGGTTCTATTCAATCTTATTATTCTTCTCAAGGTGGATGGAGTTTTAGAAAATGATTTAGTAGTAGAAAATTCCTTTTGAATCTTCTCCCATTCTTCCCTATTTTTCTCTTCTTCCTATGTTTTCTTTTTGGGTGTGCTTCCTTTATTTTCACTCGATGATCTGAAAGGAGTGTATTAGCTCTGTTGTGATAAGTGTCCTTTCAGTTAAATAAACATGTACAAATTGTCTCCATAATTTTGCTTAAGGTATGGGAGTTTTAACCATGAAAATTATATGAATTAGTGAACTTTAAGAATGTAAATAAGCCTTAAAAAAACTAAACAACAGTGCATAACAGAGAAAAACATTCACACATAAGTTTTACACAGTAGGCATGATGAAGCAGTTCACCCCTCCTAGGCTACATCTACTGGTCCAGCTCCCAATGGCATGTCCCTCTTTGTAATTATGCTCAAAATTGTAAATTACATATGTTTGCAGGCCTCTAATGGTTGTTTTCTTTGCACCAATGGCTTCAGAATGGTTAAATTAGTCTAGGTAGACTCTTTTTCCACCAAAATTGGTTGAAAATTTACCTCTGCATGCATTTTTCCCAATGACAGTTAGAAAAGCTCCACTAAATGTGGAGGTTGGCAGTTAACTGTAGTTAAACTGATGGTTTAGCCCTAAACTTAGGGTGCACTCCAAATTTTTCAAGCAGTTAAGTCCTAGCATTAACTGTGAGTGGTGGGGTGGTCACATGCCACCCCCACCGAAACCTCCGCTAACCATTTGATTAAACCTGCCATTGAATGTTGGAAGCGAGAGTTACGTGGTTCCATAAGTTTTAAACCATCGCAACTAATGTGAAAACCCACCATATAACCAGTCGTTGAAAACCTGCCAATGTTTACATTAACCAAACCGTAATATTAGATACCACTACGACATGTGAACATGCTACACCACCGGGGTTTTCGGATATGGTTGCCGCAAGTTGAAGTTTTATGCCATGGTTTGAAAATGCATGTGAAGGAACAAACATTGCCCGCTGGGGTTACGGTTTCAATAGCCGTCAGGTCAAAACCTTTAATTTTGCGGTAAATAAAATTCATGCGACAAAGATTCGGGCCCGATGTTACAGTTTGTCACCGGTTTCGTTTTAAGAGTTAGAGCTTTAATTCCTCAGTTCCTAGCACACATGGGGGGGGGCAGGGGGTGGTTGGCCCCTCAGAGCTGGCCTCCCAAACCCCTGAATGCAAGTCTTATAACACATAAAATAAAGTGGCCCACTATACATTGGAATATCTACTAGTGGCACAATGGCGCATAGGCTGGCTGGCAGATAGAAGGTCGTGGGTTAGACCCCTGTTGACTCCATATAAAATTTTACCCCACTATTGTGAGGACATGTGGTAGCTTGTGGGCTTGCCACGTGTCACTCAATAATTCGTCCATCCATAAACACATCCAGTAGCCAAAATATACTTCCGTACCATCAACATCCAATGAACCATA
Source organism: Pinus albicaulis (assembly GCA_034641835.2). Classification (NCBI taxonomy): domain Eukaryota; kingdom Viridiplantae; phylum Streptophyta; class Pinopsida; order Pinales; family Pinaceae; genus Pinus; species Pinus albicaulis. The sequence goes on from CM076582.1 coordinate 112,830,230, forward strand.
ATGTGTGACATGGCACCATCACATTGGCACAGAAGAAAATGGAATATTCCAAGAATATTCCACTTACTGTACCTGCAAGCTGACTGGGCATTCAATCACCAAATTTTTTTTTTTTGGGAAAATGAATAGAAAATGGTATCTTCCTCATACAACATCGGTTTTTTGAATCGCTCACGACACCTGAATCACAATGACGAGAAATTTCTGGTCGCTCAGGTTCGGACCTGTTTCGAGCACTTTCATTTTTTAGCATATGACTTGATCTCCTGATCAAACCTCCCCACTGGGAAGCTTTTGGACCCAAAAATCTCTCTGGAATACTAAACATGAAGATGAGGAGATTGTGTCCTCACTCTTCCAATCTTAATCCACTGAAATTTCCTTAATTTCATTAATTGAAACTTTTCATGAAATGACAAATTTTTCCTTGATTCCATTGACCAACCATTGTTTTTTTTGACATAATAATGTTGCACATTTACTGAAATTGTAGAAAATAAACTTAACTTTGTAGTAAACATCCTATTTCTACATTGGTCTATAATCAAAGGAAACTTGAAATTACTCTCACCTTGCATCCTGTCCTTATGATGATTTTTTTTTGAATTTTCTTTGAACCTGTGTCGATTCCTGACCAAGTTTCTTAGCCATTGTACCATTCCTTTCTGAAACCAGCAATGATCATTTCCAAATCTTGTGCCTTCTTTGTCAAGTTTTTTTTCCCTCTCTTGGACCTTTGCAACCTCTTGCACTGACACTTTGCTTTCAGCACCGTTCGACACCAATGTCGACTGCTCCAATTGCTTGTCATCTTCTTTCAAAGATAACCTGCTTTCAAACTGAAACAACTCATTACATATATCAACATTTAAATGAAAAATATTATGTAAAAATTCTCTTTGTTTAATCATCATCAATGTCAAGTTTTGACTTACATTCACGAGCCTCTTCATCTGCCCTTCATTAACTAAAGAAGTGTCTATTTTTTTGTGATGAGCTCTCACAATGTACTCCTTGCCATCTTTGAATAAATGGTATTTGTTCTCATGGTGATGAAATATTTCTTTCATGCCATACAAGTATGGAGTGCCCAACACCATACCTATTATATCAAGCGGAACAACATCTAATTCAATCATGTCAATGAAATGTACAGTTATTGCAAAGCGCAACATGCACTTCTTTGAAACCTGTAAATTTGCATCCTTACAAATCCAACCAAGTGGATATGGTTTTAGATGTGGAATGGTCTCAAGATTAAGTTTCTTGACCAAGTCTTCACAAATTAAATTTTATAGTGACCCACTGTCAAACAATGTGTCAACCTTGGTATGTTTGGAAATGACCCTCACATGAAACAATTCAATTCTCTTTTCTTCACTTGGAGCTTCTATGTGAGAGTTAGAAATACTAGAAATGGGTTTAATTTCAATCTCTTTCCCCTTTATGTTCTTTAGTCCCATAGCTATGATTTTTGTTTCATCTCTTGAATCTGACCCTAGGTCTTGTTCAACTACTGCAACAATTTTACCTTTCTCCTTGGCTTTCTCTTTGGCTTTAAAACTTTATGGTTTCAACTCTGGCTGAAGTTTCAAACAATGGTCTTCATCATGGCTAGTTTTAGAACAATTTTGAAAAAGAGTTTTCCCTTCTCTTTTCTAGTATTTTCATTTCTCTTTTTCTTCCATTTGCCTTCAAACTCATTTTCCTCATTCTCATCTAAACTTTTTTTTTCCCATTGCCTCTAAATGTGTGGCTTGAACACACACCTCATCTAGGCTTGTAGGGTTAAACATGAGGATTGTATGTCTTAGGTAGGTATGTAAAACTCCTATATACTTGAAAAAAGTGTCTTGGCTATGCCAATATACTCATAGTAAAAGAGCTCTTCTCCTAAATTATTGAGTATACACTTGTACATTTTTTCCTTTCAATTGTTTAAAAATTTTCAAGTCCATTATGGCTTTCTGCATGTGAGCTAATTGATAAAACTATTTTTTTATAGCATAAATGAAATCATTCTATGATAAAATAATCTTACGATATTTCTTTATCTCCTCCTTTGTCTTGGCTTCCCACCAAACAAGTGTTGCACCTTCCATTTGTTATCACTCAGATTGAACCTCAGGTTGAGAGAGGCAAGTTCGAGGTAACCTCAAACCACACTTAGCCAAGTAGCTAGCAATACTAGGCTAGGAGAGGGATCTCTACCTATGGAATATAGTCAATATGACTAAGGAAAGAAGATTTTAGGGTAGGTATAGTTGCTCAGTGTTTCAATTTTTTGATTTGTGTAGGTTTTTGCTGGATTAGGAGGAGTCAAATAGCTAGGGCAAGGAAATTAGGTCAAAATATGTAGAGGTTCTAAGGCGCAAGGTAGGTATAAGGCTTTACACTCAAAGAACTATTATGATGAGGTGAATAGACTAGTGAGGATTCAAGAAGATCATGTAAAATGAATTCTCCCTAAACTGAAGAAAATAAACAAATTATGCAAAATTTCCCAAAACAGAGCATGAAACATGAATTCTGCATTTCAACTTGAAATTAAGCATATCATAGACCTGAAAATGGTTTATGAGCTAAGAGCTTATTCATAAAAATTATCACAAAGAAGAAGCTACGTCAAACACTGCATACCACATGGATCCAAAAGAAATAGCTACAAGTTTATCATTAATGTCCAAGCCAAACTAATACAAAATGTGTCCTTGAAATGCCAAACCTCCAAGTGAGTCCAACCATTACAATGACTGAGAAAATACATTAAATAGACCTAAAAAACACTCTTCCTAGCCTCAGGGAATCGAATCCATGAGATAAGGATCAATTTCACCTACTCCCAAACAAGAATCTAAAGACTAGGAAAACTCAACAATTTACCTCTAAAAGAGAGGAAACTAATTCATTTGACCTCTAGAAGACTTATCTAATCTATCTATCTTCGATGAAAGTAAAAAAATAACATTTACACTCACCATGACCATTTACATCAGTGATTTTCTTCATTTTCCCATGTAAAAAGTCAAAAATTCAAAATATGTTGAAGATGGTGAAAATGACAATTTCCTGGAAAAAGCGCAGTGCCATGACAGAAAAAATAATCTCTCTTGAAAGCTACTTTTGGAGGCCTTCCCAGTGTACAAATAAGCTCCATGATAGGTCATTGGAAAGATCTCTGAGTATAGTTTCAAAATATGGCTCCATTTTCCAAAATGGTGACAAGATGACCTATCAAAAATCATTTATCCCAAGACTGGTATTAGTGCAGCGCCTAGGAAAAAACAAGGGCAGAAACATGTTTTTTTGGTGGTTTTTTTCCTTTTTGAGGAACGTCTCCTCCTCCAAATCTTCTGAAAATTTTTGGAGTTAATGTAATCATCATTCCGAACATGATTTTGGTGACCATTCCTTCATTGGATTCTACAAGAAAAATTGCAACGCCCTTGTTGGCAGTGTGATTGTGTGTAAAAATTGCCCAAAAATCCAAAAAATGCACCACAGTGCCAAATGTGCCAAATTTTTTAAAAATTGTGAGTTTAATTGCTGATCAATGGTTAGAGGCATGAAGATACACCTTAGCAAGTATTTCTAATCTCTCCTTCTCTTTTTAATCAATCAAAGCTTGAATCTTTACATGGGCTCATTTGAGCTTAGCCCTTGCAATTTTGTTTCTCAATGCATTGTGTTTCACAAGCTCTCCAAATGCAAGTTAGCTGTATCAAGCCATGAATTTCTATCTCTGCTAATCTTAAGGGAAAGAAACTCACTTGGAGTGAGCTACTCTGCCAACTCAGCCTCTTTATTTGCTTTGATGGTCTTGACCTCATTAACGATTTGCTTGGTTTTTAGCTGCCGAGTCTCTTGCTCAAGAAAACCAATCAAATATTGTTCTTTGTCAAGATTAGCTTGAAGTTCACTAATTTTTGCCTCTTTTCTTCTGATCAATGCATTGGTGATTCTATCCTCATCCTCCTCATCAAGGTCAATCAGCTAAAACTCCTGCTCTATTTCATGCTTGTCGTCCTACTCCTCACTGATTGGCTCTTTTCCCTTGTCTACCTATTTTTATGATGAATAAGGCATGGCCCCTTTCACTCCAAGTAAAGCAAACACATGCCTATGGCCTCTTTGATAGGTCTTGGGAAATGGCTCAACATCATTCACATTAGCCCAAGTTGCCTCAATGTCCCTTTCACTGCTTGATGCTCCAGTATCATGATGTGATGATGGTGAAGGATTACGGAAAGGTGAAGAAGTAGGATCAACATGAGCTGAAGGCATATGACTAGGTGATCATGTATGAGCAGGAGGTTGAGATGGAGAAGTGGAAATGGGAGGATGAGATGATGAAGGGATGCTTTTCTCATGATGACTAGGTGGGGTAGTGAAAATTTCATCTACAATGAATGTGTCACATGAAATGTTCTTATGCTACAACTGATGCATGACTATCATCTGAATGAGTTAATGGTGAAAAAGACTCTGAATTTGATGATTATAATGCCTCCTTTCTACAATGTATGCCATTTTGTCAATGCTTTGGGAGAGATAGTAAGGTATATGAAGCATTCTGACTCTAGTGAAGTGCATGAGGAGTCTGATATGGTATTAATAGAGTCGAGAAAATCTCCCCTCACAAGTGAAATACTTCATGATTATTTTCATCATGGGAACATACCAGTGAAGGAGATGAGAGAAACGGAAAATAGTTTTTTTAGCATCCTTGTATCTAGGTTTAAGGTATGGCTCATAATAGCTCAGATCAAGGTTTACCTTCTTAAACCATTTCTCTCCCACATTAGGGATCCTTGTAGCAGCTGAAATATCACTAGTGGAGATGGTAAATGTGACCCCAGCAAGAGTGACATGCCCATCATGAAGCTTTATGATGAACAACCTTGTTAACTTAGAGTGATATTGAATCTGATACACCCTCTCACAAAACTCAAAACAACCAACATGCTTGAAACAAGACACTGTGAGAGGAGAAGCCATGAGTTCCCTTGTGGTTATGGGTTCAAATCTATTAATTTTCCCTCCTTTGTGATCAATTTTCTTTGGTGATTGTTCCTCACTGATATCTCTGTCCTCTTCTGAAATTTTGAGTTTGAAATATTTAAAAGCCTAGCGATGAGGTAGATGGGGATGGGGAGTGAAATAGGTTTTAGGGAATACGGAAATGGTGGTGTAGGGAAAGAGTGGGGTCTGGGGAATATGGATATAGTGGAGGAAGAAAATGTGAGGCTTATGAGTGGAAAATTTAGGAACAATAGGAATGAAGACTGAAACTAGGGTTTTATGGCCTATCCAACCTATAAATTTCACAATGAAAACAAAATCACCATGACAATCGTTTTAATGAAATCAAGGGGGTGAACTTTATCGATACTTATTTGTCAAAAGGGTTTAGATAAAATTTGCTGAGGTTTTAGAGGCAATTTGATCGAGTTTTCAAGCTCACAAACCAAAATGTGCATTAGCGCAGTGCCTCCGGCTATTAGCACAATTCCTGTCTTAAATACACTACCTTCATTGGCTATTAGTGCAGCGTGACTGGGTATTAGCACATCACTCAGACATTAGCGTAGCGCCTAGGATATTAAAGCAGCACTAAGAGATTTTTTCCCAAATTTATCACAAACTGGATTTTCTCCTTTGCTAAAGACTCTCAATAGCTGAATGGAAACAATAACTTGTTTGAAATGCTTGGTGGGATTTATATATTTGGTGAGTTTGAATTTTAATTCAAATTACCCACTTTTCTAATGTTTATTCTTCTTCTTTGACACTGACACTTTTTTACTTTCTGACCTTTTGGCATTACATGCTTGATCAAGTGATGGAGTTTGGATTTGCTTGCTCACTTAGGCTAGACATGATTTACACTTTTACAACTTTGGGATTGCATTTATTACATAAAATAACATAAAATTACATTTGGAAAAATTGAAATAAATTACAAATTTGACTTTTCTATCAAATTGACATTTTGATATAAAATTCATCAAACTAAAAATAAAACTTTGAAAGTATAATAAATACATCGTGATGATCTTATTTATTCCCTCTCATATATGTGCCAACCTTATCTGAATGAAGGAGTGACCTTGAGAAATGAAAAACCCAACCCTAATGGCCTAATTGGACTGCTTTTTGACCTGACCTTTAATTGAGATTTTGACTTTAAAGATTTCCAAATGAATAGAGCATTTCCATAGGTGTTTTTATGCTCAAGGAATCATGAGAATGAGTCAAAAAATATGATATTCTAAGGGAGAAATAAGTTTATTTGACAAAAAACAACCACCAGAGGAACAAATTTATGTCATGACCTAATGGAATGATGAAAAATTTATTCAGAATGGGACACCTAAAATGCACATGGAAATGTGTTTTGATCCCTGGTGGAAGTATGAAAATACTGACACTAACATTGGCTCGAGCTGGGGATGGTAGCTCCTTGGAGGTGCCAAGAACACCGTAGACCAAGTGCTTATTCATCGAGCAATGGAGTCAATAGCTAAAAACCAAACTAAATACTAAAATAAACTCGACTCAATAAGCTGAACTGACTCAAACTAACTGAAACAAGACTTAAAAATTGAACTTACCCTACTCATTGATGGTAGTACATTACCGAGACTTGAGGGCTTCAAATCCTGATGACAACCATCTATCTTTTTGAAAGAATATGTACAATCAGGCTGTATCAAAATGCAAGTGTAACCAATCAAGAAAATGCCTCCTTGATTGATTCTCCCAATCAGATTCTCTAAACAAAAATAAACATTTACAATTGGGCAGCCAAAAACATAGCTGAAAATGATTTCCATCACCACTGAATACTGCAATAATTACCTCACTGTTGACTGCAATAGATTTTCCATTTGATCCTGAAAAACATGAAAATTTACCTCTTGCTGATCTAGAAGAAACAAGGCACCTTTTTCTCTTGATTCTGATCTTTTTCCATAATGTACCTTAGCAAGAGTGTGTTCCTGGTCGTCAAAAACTTCTGAACAAGTAGGTGAGAAAATTTATTATTGAAATAAAGATTCTAAACATGAAACATGAGAAGAAAAATCTGAATGACAATCCTCAATGCCCTGGTCCTCTACATTTTGAATACATTATTGATCATCTTCATATGACATGGCAACCAGATTTTCATGTTTCTCATCACACTCATCAATCATGAGAGGGAAAAGTTCAAATTTTTCATAAACCTCAAAACTGACATTTCTATTATTTACTGCAGAGTTATCCAAATAATATTTTTCACTTAATTGAACAAAGATCTCATTTTTTTTTTCACAAAGGGACCGGATTACCTCTTTCTGAAGATTTTGTTCTAATGGGATGAGAACACTTGGGTCAATAATTTTTTTTTCTTCTTTTGATGTGATCTCGACAATAGATCTCTCCCTCATGGGATTCGGAACAATATACTCTTCATCATTATAATCTAAATCTAGATATTGATCAGCTAGCTTGACATTACCATAATTTGAAATTGGAACTTGATTTTCCTGCATATCATCTTATGCTACAATCAGATCTGAAATAATACCTTGTCTTCCATAATTTTCAACTGTACAAGGATCTTCAGCTTGTTGCAAAATTTCTTGAGCATCTTCATAAGTATCCTCTCAGTTTTCTTTATGCTGCTGAAATGGATTTTCATACAGGGCTTCCATGATCTCATCGTCCATGAATTCATCATCTCCATAAAAATTTTCAATATTTTCAGTAAAACTATCAACATGTTTACAACATTTCTGAACTAATATTAAGGATGGACAAGATTCTTTATACCTTTCAAACAATATGGTATGAAAATCCTTTAAAAACTAAATATGGGCATGCAACAAACTTTCATACCAAGATCGAGCTTGATCTTCCAGAGTGGCCATGAATATATTCATCAAGCAGTCTTCAGGAAAATCAATATTTAATCTATGCACATGCATGTGAAATTACACCAGATGAAGAGTAGCATTATTACCTTTCACATTTTTGAACATAGGAAAATTCCTTTTCCAATCTACCTTAGGAATTTTATTTGGGAAACCTGGAATGTGATCTTGAATCTTGGGAGCATACCTTCTTGAAACAATTTCCATCTTGAAAAATCTTGAAGCTATTGATCTTCATGAAGTGGACTCACCATGAGGTGTTGATTTTTTTGATCTTTCAGTGAATGGAGTTTCCAGGTGAATGGTTCAACCGTCATATGTGTCCAGTTGTTGTTCACCATCAACATTTAGATCTGATATTTGTCATTCTTTTCCAAGGAATATTTGTCTTTTCGTTCTTACTTTTTCTTCCCTAGTGGAGGTGCCAAAATTTTATCACTCAGATTGAACCTTAGGCTGAGAGAGGCAATTCTGACGTAACCTCAAACCATGCTTAGCCAAATAGATAGCCCTACTAGGCTAGGAGAGGGATCTCTCCGTATGAAACACAGTCAATATTACTGAGGAAAGAATATTTTAGGCTATGTATAGTAGCTCAGTGTTTCGATTTTTTGATTTGTGTAGGGTTTTGTTGGATCAGGAGGAGTCAAGTAGCTAGGTCAAGGAAATTAGGTCAAAATATGCAGGGGTTCTAAGGGGAAAGGTAGGTATAAGGTTTGACATACAAAGGATGATTATGGTGAGGTGAATAGACTGGTGAGGATTCAAGAAGAACATCTATAATGAATTCTCCCTAAAATGAAGACAATAAACAAATTATGCAAAATTTCCCAAAATAGAGCATGAAACATGAATTATGCCTTTCAACTTATAAGTAAGCATATAATAGACATTAAAATGGTTTATGTGCTAAAAATACATTCATACAAATGATAACAAAGAAGAAAATATGTCAAACACTGCATACCACATGGATCGCAAAGAAATAGCTGCAAGTTTATCATTAATGTCCAAGCCAAACTGATACAAGATGTGTCCTTGAGATGCCAAAGCTCCAAGTGAGTCCAACCATTATAATGACTGAGAAAATACATTAAATAGACCTAAAAATCACTCTTCCTAGCCTTAAGGAGTTGAATCCATGAGATAGGGATCAGTTTCACCTACTCCCAAACAAGAATATGAAGACTACGAAAACTCAACAATTTACCTCTAAAAGAGAGGAAACTGATTCATTTGACCTCTAAAAGACTTATCTAATGTATCTATATTAGATGAAAGTAAAAAAGTAACATTTATGTTCACCATGACCATTTACATCAGTGATTTTCTTCATTTTCCCATGTAAAAATTCAAAAATTCAAAATATTCTAAAGATGATGAAAATGACAATTTCTTGGCAAAAGCGTAGTGCCATGATAGAAAAAATAGCCACTCTTGCAAGCCACTTTTAGAGACCTTCCTTGTGTCTAAATCAGCTCCATGATAGTACATTGGAAATCTCTCAGAGTCTAGTTTCCAAATATGCCTCCAGCTTCCAAAATGGTGCCCATATTCCCTATCAAAAATCATTTCTCCCAAGACTAGTATTAGCGCAGTGCCTAGGCAAAAACAAGGGCAGAAACATGTTTTTCTGGTGGGTTTTTTCCTTTTTGAGGAACCATTCCTCCTCAAAATCTTCTAAAACTTGCTGGATTTAATGATCTCATCATTATAAACATGATGGTGGTGACCATTCCTTCATTGGATGCTCCAAGAAAAAGCGCAGCATCAAGGGCGCTGCATTTTTGGTAGTGTGACTGTGTGTCAAAATTGCCCAAAAATCCAAAAAATGCACCACAATGCCAAATGTGCCAAAATTTGTCAAAATTGTGAGTTTACTTGTTGATCAAGGGTAAGAGGCATCAAGAGACACCTTAGAAATTATGTGTAATCTCTCCTTCTCCTTTTGTTCAGTCAAAGCTTGAATCTTTGCATGGGCTCGTTTGAGCTTGGCCCTCACAATTTTGTTTCTCATGGAATAGTGTTTAGCCATATTCCTTTGAATATCATTATCCTTCTTGGACTTCTCCAACAATCTCTCCAGATTCAAGTTAGCTCTATCAATCCATGACTCTCTATCTCTGCTAATCACAAGGGAAAGCAACACACTTGGAGTGAGCTACTCTGACAACTCAGCCTCTTTATTTTATTTGATGGTCTTCAACTCATCAATTATTTTCTTGGTTTTTAGATGTTGATTCTCTTGCTCAAGAAAACCAATCACATATTGTGCTCTGTCAAGATTAGCTTTAAGTTCACAAATCTTTGCCTCTTTGCTTCTGATCAATGCATTGGTGATTATATCCTCATCCTCCTCATCAAGGTCAATCAGCTGAAACTCTTGCTCTGTTTCATGCTTATCCTCCTAATCCTCAATGATTTGCTCTTTTCCCTTGTCTACATTTTTTTCTGATGAAGAAGGCATGACCACTTTCACTCCAAGTGAAGCAAACACATGCTTGTGGCCTCTTTGATAGATCTTGGGAAATGGCTCAACATCAATCAAATTAGGCCATGTTGCCTCAATGTCCCTTTCACTGCTTGATGATTCAGTATCATGATGTCATGATGGTGAAGGATTACGGAAAGGTGAAGAAGTAGGATAAGCATGAGGTGAAGGAATATGACTATGTGATGATGTATGAGTAGCAGGCCGAGATGGAGAAGTGGATATGGGAGGATGAGATGACGAAGAGATGCTCTACTCATGATGACTAGGCAAAGTAGTGAAAATTTAATCTGCAATGAATGTGTCCCATGAAATTTTCTTCTACTCCAACTGATGCATGACTATCATCTTAATGAGTGAATGGTGAAAAATACTCTGCATTTGATGATTATAATTCCTCCTTTATATAATGTATGCCATTTTTTCAATGCTTTGGGAGAGATAGTAAGGTATATGAAGCATTATAACTCTAGTGAAGTGCATGAGGAGTTTGATATGGTATGAATAGAGTCGAGAAAATCTCCCCTCACAAGTGAAATACTTCATGATTATTTTCATCATGGGAACATACCGATCAAGGAGAAGAGAGAAAGGGAAAACAATGTTCTTAGCATCCTCATATCTAGGTTTAAGGTATGGCTCATAATAGCTCATATCAAGGTTTACCTTCTTAAGCCATTTCTCTCCCACATTAGGGATCCCTGTAGCAGTTGAAATAGCACTAGAAGACATGGTAAATGTGACCCCAGCAAGAGTGACATGCTCATCATGAAGATTTGTGATGAACAACCTTATTAACTCAGAGTGATATTGAATTTATTGCACCCTCTCACAAAACTGAAAACAACCATCATGTTTGAAACAAGACACAATGAGAGGGGAACCCAAGAGTTCCCTTGTGGTTATGGGTTCAAATCTATTAATTTTTCCTCCTTTGTGATCACTTTTCTTTGGTGATTGTTCCTCACTGATATCTCTTTCCTCTTCTAACATTTTGAGTTTGAAAGCTTTGAAACCCTAGGGATGAGGTAGATGGGGATGGGGAGTGAAATAGACTTTAGGGAATAGGGAAATGATGTTGTAGGGAAAGAGTTGGGTCTAGGGAATATGGATATGGTGGAGGAAGAAAATGTGAGGCTTATGAGTGGAAAATTTAGGAACAATAGGAATGAAGACTGAAACTAGGGTTTTATGGCCTATCCAACCTCTAAATTTCAAAATGAGAAAAAAATCACCATGAAAATCCTTTTAATGATAGCAAGGGGGTGAAATTTATCGATACTTACTTGTCAAAAGGGTTTAGATAAACTTTGCTGAGGTTTTGGAGGCAACTTGACCGAGTTTTGAAGCTCACAGACCAAATTGTGCATTAGCGCAAGGCTTGGACATTAGTGTAGCGCCTGTGTTAAATACATTGCGTTCCTTGGCTATTAGTGCAGCGCGATTGGGTATTAGCGCATCGCTCAGACATTAGTGTAGAGCCTAGGCTATTAGCGCAACGCTAAGATATTTTCGCCCAAATTTCTTACAAACTCAGATTTTCTCCTGTTCTGAAGACTGTCAATAGCTGAATGGCAACAATGACTTGTTTGAAATGCTTGGTGGTCTTTATAGCTTTGGTGAATTTGAATTTGAATTCAAATTACCCACGTTTCTAATGTTCATTCTTCTTCTTTGACACTAACACTTTCTTGCTTTTTGACCTTTTGGCATTGCAAGCTTGATCAAATGATGGAGTTTGGCTTTCCTTGCTCACTTAGGTTAGACATGATTTACACTTTGACAGCTTTGGGATTTCATTTATTACATAAAATAACATAAAATTACATTTGGAAAAATTGAAATAAATTACAAATTTGACTTTTCTATCAAAATGACATTTTGATATAAAAGTCATCAAACTAAAAATACAATTTTGAAAGTATAATAAATACATCATGATGATATTATTTATTCCCTCTCATATATTTGGTCACCTTATCTGAATGAACGAGTGAAATTGAGAAATGAAAAACCCTAATGACCTAATAGGACTACTTTTTGACCTGACCTTTAAATGAGATTTTGACTTTAAAGATTTCCAAGTGAACATAGCATTTCCATAGGTGTTGTTATGCTTGAGGAATCATGAGAATGAGTCAGCCAATATGATCTTCTAAGGGAGAAAAAGGTTTATTTGACAAAAAAAAAACCACCAGAAGAACAATTTTATGTCATGGCCTAATGGAATGATGAAAAATTTATTCAGAATGGGACACCTGAGATGCACATGTAAATGTGTTTTGATCCCTGGTGGAAGTATGCAAATACTGACACTAACGGCATTCTCAATGAAGCTAGTTGGATTTTGGTGTCATCATCATGAAACATTTGAATTCTCAAATATACCTCTAGTTTCCTAATCCAATTATCTATCTTTTCTCCATTAACTTCACCATAAAACATTGGCAATTTGAACTTAACATCAAGTTTTATAAAAGGACTTTTACCCATGTTCTTTGACTTATATGGCTGATGTACTGAAGATTATGTAGAGGACGATGAAGATGAAGATGATGGTGATGTTGGCGACTTTCCATTGTCTCCATTTCCTCCTTTACCCTTCTTGGATTTATCTTCATCATTATGGCCTCCTGATGATCCTTGTCCTTCCTTGTGAAGTTTAGACCTTTCTTCTTCTAGCTTCTCATTCCTTTCTTGATAAAGGACTCTCACCATTTCAGTTAAGTCAAGAAATGATTTTATGTACACTCTTTCTTCCTCTTTGGGATCCATCTCTTCATGGATTTCTCCTTCTCCTAGAGGCATGCTTGATGTTGCTTCTGCTTCTTTTAGAGGTGAGCTTGGTGGTGGAGAATGTGGCAATATTTCCCTCCTTTGCTGCGGATCACTTTGAGAACCTCTTCCTTCCACCAATTTGCCTTCTCCTCTCTTAAGCTTGAGCCTAGTAAGCATGAAAACCCTTGCAAACAGTTAACAAATCCTTGCACATAAAAAAACCAGAGATAAAACTCTAGCTCTGATACCAACTTGATCTAAAAGGAGTGTATTAGTTCTGCTGTGCTAAGTGTCCTTTCAGTTAAATAAACATGTACAAATTGTCTCCATAAGTTTTCTTAAGGTATGAGAGTTTTAACCATGAAAATTAGATGAATTAGTGAACTTTAAGCATGTAAATAAACCTTAAAAACACTGAACAACAGTGAATAACAGAGAAAAACATTCACACATAAGTTTTACATAGTAGGCATGATGAAGCAGTTCACCCCTCTTGGGCTACATCTGTTGGTCCAACTCCCAATGGCATGTCCCTCTTTGTCATTATGCTCAAAATTGTAAATTACATATCTTTGTAGGCCTCTAATGGCTGTTTTCTCTGTACCAATGGCTCCAGAATGCTCAAATTAGTCTAGGTAGACTCTTGTTTTAGCAAAATTGGTCGAAAGTTGACCTCTCCATGAATTTTTCCCAATGACAGCTAGAAAAGCTCCACTAAATGTGGATACTGGCAGTTAAGTGTAGTTAAACTGATGGTTTAGCCCTAAACTTAGGGCATGCTCCAAATTATCGGGCAATTAAGTCCTGGCATTAACTATGAGTTGCGGCATGGTCACATGCCACCCCCGCCGAAACCTCCTCTAACCGTTTGATTAAACCCACCATTGACTGTTGGAGCTGACAGTTACGTGGTTCCATAACTTTTAAACCATTTCCACTAATGTGAAAACCCGCCATGTAACCAATCGTTGCAAACCCGATGATGTTTGCGTTAACAAAACCATAACATTAAATGCCACTGCGACATGTGAACATGCTACACCGCCGAGGGTTTCGGATATGGTTGGCGCCAATTGAAGTTTTATGTTGCAGTTTGAAAATGCATGTGAACGAACAAAAATTTCCCACTGGGGTTACAGTTTCAATAGTCGTCAGGTCAAGCACTTTGATGTTGCGGCAAATAAAATACATGTGACCAAGTTTTGGGCCCGATGTTAAATTTTTCTGCTGGTTTCATTTTAAGAGTTAGAGCTTTAAGCCCTCAGTTCCTCGCACCTGAGCGCATGGGGGGGGGGGCGGGGGGGGAGGGGTGCAATGGGCCCTCGGTGTTGGCCTCCCAAACCCCAGAATGCAAATCTTATAACACATAAAATAAAGTGGCCAAATATACATTGTAAGATCTACTGGTGGTGTAATTGCGCGCGGACTGGTTGGAAAATAGGAGGTCATGGGTTCGACCCCTGTCAACTCCATATAAAATTTTACCCCACTATTGTGAGGACATGTAGCAACCTGTGAGCTTGCCATGTGTCACTCAATCATTCGTCCATCCATAAACACATACAATGAAAAAAATTGACTTATGTACCATCTGTTATCACAAAATTACACCTGATAGGCTGCTAATGAGACAACTTCATGTAATTTTTTCAAACCAATCTTGCAACTGAGGCTTAGCCTCTTCAGTCTGAGAGGGCTCTCTCAAACGGTTAATGATATTGAATAAAGATGTATCTAGATGGCTAAATATACTTGGAAAAAAAAAATCTTGTGATGAATATAGATTGAAAATAGTATCATTCTGCAAACATTAGGCTTATGGAGTCAGCAATTTCATTGATTCAGTAGGAATTTCACATGACATGGAAGCTAAGGCAGGTAAGAGCTTTTAGCAGAAGTACACACACATGAAACAGGAAATAACACAGTCAATTCATCTATAAAGGAAGTCATAGCATTATTGAATGACTTCTGAGTATTAAAGATGAGAACCATTGTAGATGGTACACATAAAAGATATATATAATATACGCACTAAAAAATCAATTAGAATCTCAGGTTGGTCAAGAAATAAGTCTCTGTATTATTGAAAACAGTCAATTTACATAAAGCTGTAGTATTGCCAAAAAATCTCCAACCCTTGACAAATTTAAATCTCCACCCTTTAATAGACTTGTTAAATGATGAGATGATCTTCCCTCTGGTTAGATTCATTGAGTTTTCCCTAATGACACCTTGCATAACAATAAAACATCTATTTTAATGAGAAAATGACAATTGTCCTACTTGACACTCCTTTTCCTAATAGGACTCAAACTGTTCATTATTACATTAACAACCTTATCTCCTAAAATTAGTTACATAATTGAAATCTATTCCTTCACATGTTTGAATAGGGTGTGATGGGACATCATCACTACATGACATCTTAATTGACCTCCTCTAAAACTGGAAACAAACCCTATTTTTAAGGAAATTGGTCCTTATCTTCAATGAATGGCTTGGCCGATGAGTTGGCTTCATTTCGTGATATTCAAGTCTTGGATGATAGCTGACATAGTCCTTTGAACCTTTGAAAGTGTCCACCTATCGATAACTGCACAAATTCCTGCTCATAAAGCTTCAAAACAGTATGCTACGAAAGTATGACAGTTTCGTAGCGTACTTTCGTAGCGTTACAAAAATGCCTTTTGCCATCAATTTTCAGATTCTTTCCTCCTACATGATGTTCATTATGCTTTAATACACCTTCCATACCATTTTCACCTCTTGGAAGCTCCAAAAACTGGTTCAAAATCAAAAAAGGAAAGCTAAAGTAATTTTGTCACGTTTTCCTCGTCTTCAAGCCCAAGAACACTACGAAATTGCTGAAAACGGTGAAAATTATAAATTTCTGTGTAACCTCAAAAATAAACTTTATAGGTGTAAAAACTTAGTTTCTAACATGACATTGACCTTTAAAATCATAAATCAGCTTAAACTATGAACCTTGAGCTGTTTCTTCCTCATTGATGATGAGTTGAGCAATTGGCTTCTCAACTACTGTCATTTTAAGGCCTTTTTTCTCCAACTCCTAATGGATTAGTTCAAGCTATTCCTGGAGGTCTTTAACCTAATCCTTCAAATTCCTATTAGTAGATTTCAAATGCAAGTTCATTTTCTTGACATGTTTCACCTCCTTCCTCAATGGCATGGTTCATTGATAAACTGATGTGTATTATCTAAGGTCTTGGAAACACTATCAACCTGCTCTTCCCAAATGTATTTCATATTTTCAAATTGCGCTTTTTGGACATTGTGTTTTCTGGCTTCTTTCTTCATAACAACAATCTCATGGTTGGCCAACTTCAAATGTTCTTCAAGAAGTTCAAACTCTCTTTTTTTCCATTACTTTCTCCTTCCCTTTCTTTGACTTGCTAACTATATCTTTCTCTGTAGGTGATGAAAGATCAATGATGTCTTGTGGTCACTTGATAGTGTCAGTAGCTGGACGAACTTCTTTGTTTCTCTCCAAAAAATTTCTAGCATGCCTTGTCATGGGCATTCTTTCCTTGAACATAAAACTTGCATCTTCTCCTTCAAATTCTAGTTTCTTTGCAGATTTGGCTTTCTTTAGTTTCTGTCCACCTTCCTCTATATCCTCAGCCTAGACTATAGGAGTCTCTTCTATCTTAATGGAATGTAGTATGTATTCTAGATTTCCTTTAGCTACTTCTCTGTCTTCTACAACCACTATTTTTTCTTCTAAAGCTACTGTTTGACTCGTCATCCTTTTGGTTCCTTGTTTACTCACAACTTGTTTTTTTTTTTGCAGGTTTGACCACTTTTGATTTCTGTTTTATAGGTGGGACATTGGGTGTATCAAAAATCTTCAATTTCTCTATTTCCATCATGACTGGTTCACTTGGTTATGCCACCAATGGTTCACTTTGTTCTGCTACTAAGGGTGATGGGATACTCTTAGGTTTAGGAGTTCTTGAAGGAGTAAGAGCATCCAACTCAAAACCATTAACAAACAAAAATGAAGACCAGTCTCTGCCTAGTCTTTGGAGTTCATCTAAAACTACAAATTTAATTAAACCATGATGAAATAATGAAGTTTCAATTCCTTCAGATTTTGCTTGTACCTTATCTTCCATTTTTGCTAGAATTCTGTGTAGATAGAAAGGTAGATCAAGAGATATCTTACCAGAAAAGTGTAGGAGGAGCTTGAAATGGTAAGAGTAGACTTTATGGTATCTCCCTTCACAAGTAAAATACTTTTGGATGATGATCAACAACTTCGAGTAGTTATCCTTCATGCATCTCCTTGGAATGGCATTAGTAAGGTCCATTTCACTGTTTTCAGGCTTCATAAACTATTTTCACTACTCCATGTTGAATTTGAACCCTTTCAACCATTTCTCCTGTCCCCTTGGAATCCCTGTTGCTACTACAATGACCTCTGGTGTAATGGAAAGATTCAGCATCCCCACTTTAGTAGCTGCTCCACTGAATTTTAAGAAAATTCTTTGGAAACCTATACATGGAAGCCTTGTAATCTTTCACAAAACTGTAAGTATCCTATCCTTCTGAAGACTTCTACAGCTGTTGGGTCTTCATTGATCAGATTCATATCTGCTGGTTCATATCTCAGACATTGGCCACCCTTATTTGTCTTTCATTTTGGTTCCATAGCTTCTTTAGTGTCTTTTCAGCCTGGCTTCATATTTCTCTGCCTCGCTTGATAGTTTTCAACCTTTCTTGATCAGTGATATTTGTAAACCTTTGAAAACACCAGCCACAGATTTGGCTCAATGAAATAGCTCTCCAGAGCTCGATATCACACAAAGAAGGAATGAAGAATGAGAAATGACTGAATTATGAAAGAAGGAATGAAGAATGAGAAATGACTGAATTAGGAAATATTTTGAAGTTTGATATTCACTCATAACACAATGATAACTCATAAATGCCTAAAATGGTGATGATGACTTCAGACCTCACCAGATACCTTGATCTTATCCCTCAATGACTCGAATGGTATCTAACTTACCCTTTCCCAACGATTTTTTGACACCTAACAGCTAACTTGACATGACAGATAGGAAACCACACTTTCATAGTGTGTTTAGTGTAAATTTGGATGTTTTCACTAGGAAATTATGACAGTGGTTTCGTAGCAAAATGTATAATTTCTTAGTGCATTTCACTACGAAACTATGATTTCTTGGCTAAAATGACCATTTCAGTACAAAAACCTTGGGAATTGAAACCTATCAGAAAATTATGAGTGATGTGACATGAGGGGATTTGAAAGTAAGTGGGTTTAGACCTTAGGGTAAGCTTAAACAAGAAAAATTTAAAATTTTCCTTGACCAAGTATATAAAAAAAATGAATCCTACAACCCTACCTTTGACACATGAACCTATATAACTTTTTCAAATGATGCTTCATTTTTTTGAGTGATAACAGTGGCTCCACTTGGGATGGTGTGCCCCAGTGGTACACCAAAGAAATAATAGTTCCAGTGCTACTATCCATCTTCTTGAAAACAAAAACTATAAAACTTGACAAGATTTTTCTTCAAACTCTAATGGGCTTGACCTAGGGCTCAAGATTGATGATCAGCTTGTCATTATTAGCAAAAAAACACATAAAATGTAATATATATAATGGAATGAAATGATCAACATATTTTAAGAAGAGTAGTGCTTCAAAAAGCTACCATTGATAGGGCCTCCAACATATGGTTGTCCATCCATTTCCTACAGAATGTAAGTGTTGTTCCCATGGAATGCAACTACTCTGAATGGACCTTTCCAAATTTTCTCAAACTTACCATGTTTCCCCTTCTCTTAAATTCTGGCCTCCCATTTCAAAACCACATCTTGGATTTGAAATTTTTCTTCCTTGACCTTCTTGTCAAATGTTTTCTTGATTGTGTTTTGAGATTGTTTATTACTGTTATCGACTTCCTCCCTTTTATCTTGCAAAGCTATAAACTAATTGATCCTTCTATGAATTGCATTTGGCTCCTCCTCCAATCCTTGCAGTAGCTTCATGACAGACACTCCTAAGGATGTAGGAAAAATGGCTTCAGCTCCATATACCGGCTCATAAGGTGAAGTTCCAATTGATCTCTTTGTGCACACTCTATCAACCCACAGAGCATACTTCAGCTTCAAATGCCATGACTTCTTATTCTCCTGCAACACCTTCCTAATAATCCTCACAATGCTCTTGTTAGAAGATTCATGAAGACCATTACCTTGTGGATAATATGCAGTAGAATGCCCAAGAGTATTTTGATATTGATGACAAAAACTAATCAACTTCTTAGACTTAAATTCCTGTGCATTATCAGTGATGATCTTCATAGGGCAGCCAAATCTAGACAATATATTATTGTCCAAAAATGAAATGATAACTGAATCATTTTCTTGCCTAGTTGGGATTGCTTCAATCCTCTTGGTGAAATAGTTAGTTGCTGTTAGAATCCAGCGATGTTGACCTGAAGATGATGGATGAATCTCACCAATAAAATCTAGCCCCCACTATTGAAAAGGCACCTCAACATAAATAGGCATCAAGGGTAAAGGTACAATCTTATTCTTACCATAAAAAAAATGGCATTCATGATAGGCAACAATCTTTTTGTAGAAATATTTCAACATTGTAGCCCATTAATACCCTGCTCTGAGAATCTTGTTTGCTGTAGCCTATTGGAAATACTGAGAAGGGGGGGTGGGGGCGTGAATCAGTATTCCTTTCAATTAGAGCATTAGTTAATCTTCAATTATTATCAGCGTTTGTACAATGATAGTAGCAAACAAGAGGAACACAAATGCAAAATTTTTTTAAGGTGGAAACCCACTCTGGGACAAAAACCACCTAATGCTTTTCTAATAATTCTTTAATATTCAACTCCAATTGAAAATAAAACTCTAGCTTCCTAGAATCTAGAAAATCATTCTTCTCTAGCTCCCATTGTATGGATGCTCCAATGCCCAATATTCTTCAGTAGTCAATTGAACGGATTCCCCAACACCCAATGAGCTACAACTCACCCTAGCACCACCCTACCACCCTATAGAAGAATGAAAGAAGAATGAACTCCCGTACCAGGGAAAATGGTCCACTTTACAATGGTATAGAATGATGCAGAAGAAGAATATATACTAGAACATAACCCCAACTTTGACACAATCACCTAATGATGATCCTAGACATCCCAACACTACTTCTTCAACCCTTGGCAGATAGACACTAGTACAATTTGTACTATAATGTATTTACAATGACTAAGTACACTGATACCTTTACAATGATTGTATGTAGTGCTGCCCACTTGAAGACTTCATATGATGAACTTCTTTCTGTTGTTATGCAACTTGGGCTGCTCTTTTGATGGTAACCTCTGCTGCACCTTGCTTTTCTTTGTTGTTGTAGAAAGTCTGGTCCTTTGCAACCCTTGACAACAAATGATCTAGCTTTTTCTTGCCTTGTAGGAGCTCGATATTGAATTTGGTGTATCTCTATTATTTCAGATCCTCAATATTTTATTTTTGGTCCTATAGTAGTCCTCTGAGTCTTATTTCCAATGTGATAGGCCTGACCCAATTTGGATTCTTCAAGAGAGAGTTATATCCAATCTCTCACAATGACCTAATTATGGACAATTTTAGTAGAGCGCACTTGTACGGCGTGCCACGTGTCACTGTTTCTTCATTTGGCTCCAAAATTGATAGAGAAAAAAGTACAGACTGTGCAATATCTACCACTTTTTATGGAATTCCAATCTGATACTCAGAGAGATAGCTATGATGAATTTACCAAGGTCACTTCATTGAGATGAATTTCATGAGCCTGCAAAAACCCTGACTTCCATAGATCATATCTCCAAAAATATTGTGCACCTTGATCTAAAATTTTTACAGGAGCTCCCTCAAGATTTTGGCTTCGCCTCATAGACATTTCAGCTTCTGAACCTTCGTAGAAAAAAATTTAGAGCGAAAATTCCACAATGACCTGTTTCAGATGGCAAAATCCCTTGCATAAGGAGGAAATGAGGATCACAATTTATATAAATGCTTAGGTTGAGAGGGGCTTCAACAAGTGAAAGTGGGAGGGATTTTAGGAGCTTAAAAAATATTAATTATTACTTTTCAATGACCCATGCCCCAACCCCATGGGGTTTTAGCCCACTAACTGGGGGTACAAACTTCAAACATGAATATTTCTCAAACCATGAAGAATTACATGGCGTGCCATATATCAATGGAAACATATCGACAAGTAGAAACCATCAAAAGCATTATTGAACTAGAATATATTAATTGGGTAGGTAAAAATTCCAATGTCATATTGGTTTAGCCCCTGGTGATGCTTGGGTTGACATCAATGACAACAGCTAATCAACATAGCCTTCCAATAATGATGACCTTCACAATCTCCTTTTTGAAAATCCTCAATTACTTTTTTAGCCTCTTCTTCTAGCAAGAAATTCAACAAAATACCACCAGTATCCTTCCAATACAGATTTTTGTCAATGATGCAGTACCTCAAAGACTTTAACTTCACAAATTTTGCCTTGGACTTTGTCAACTCAGCAGGTGCTCTATGATGATGTAGGACAAAAACAATGTCTTTGTACCTATTTAAAATGATATACTTTTCTTTAATGGGGATCAGTTCTTTCTCTTCATCTGAAATTTCTACAATTAAGTTCATGTCAAGATCGTCAAATTCTGACTATGCCATCAGCTTTGCTAGACCTTGACCTTTGACCAATTTTGTGGGTTTGATCTCTATGTCATATTCCAGCAAGTTAGCAATCGATTTCCCCCTCTTACCATCAGGATCATATTGAGTTAGAATATCTTTCACAACAACATTAGGAAGAAAAGCTATAATATGAGAATGCAGAATGTAAATTTTGAAATCTTTGATGACCTTAACCAAGGCATAAGCTTACTTCCTTAAGATTTTTTACTTCAGCTCTGAGTTAGCTAATGTCCTACTAAAAAATGAAATGGGCTACTCAGTACTTTGCTGTCCTTTCTACCAAAAAACTCCAGCAATTGTATTTTCTGATGCAAATGCAAAAACCAGAAATTCTCTTGAGAAATCTGGGTTGATTAATATTGGTGCTTAGGTGAGTGCCCTTTTGATTTCCTCAAATGAGTGCTTTGCTTCTGCTGTCCACTTGATGTCAGCTCCTTTTTTCAGCATATTTTTTATGTCATTTACAATCTCAGAAAAATTAGGAATAAACCTTCTGACAAAATTTACCTTTCCAAGGAAACACTAGATCTCCTTTCTACTTCTAGGCAGATCCACTTTTTGAATTACATTAACCCTATTTGGATCAATCTTAATCCCATCTTTAGAAATAATATTTCCAAGTAATTTACCTGAAGTTAAAGAAAAAATGTTTTTAGTGGGATTGAGAGAAATGCCAAACCTTCTACACTTCAGCAAAATATTTTCTAGGTGCTTCAAGTGATCTTATTTCCTCCTTGAGAAGACTGTAATGTCATCTAGATAGACAACCACCATCTTGTCCTTTTCCTCAGCAAAAGTAATATCCATTTCTCTCTGAAAGGTAGCTCCTACATTCATCATACCAAAGGGCATCTTGGCATACTTGAATGTGCCCCATGGTGTAGGAAAGGTTTTTTTTACTTGTTCTTCCAAATGCACAAGAATCTGATTGTATCCTGAAAAACCATCAATCATAGACATTCTTTGAAAACCAACAATGTTTTGAAAAATTTGGTCCATCTTTGGGAGAGGATAGTTGTCCTTCAGAGATTCTTTATTCAAGTTTATGAAGTCAATGCATATTCTGATTTCGCCACTCGTTTTTCTGACTGGGAACAAGTTTGCAAGCCACTTTGAGAATCTGATTGGGACAATAATATTGGCTTCAAATATTTCTTGATTTCCTTCTCGATCAAGAGCACGAGAAGTGGATTAATACTCCTCAACTTCTGCTTGAATGGATTTTCATTTTCTTTAATAGGAATGGTATGCTCAATGATAGTAGTTGTTATTGCCTAAATCTACCTCACGCTGAAGAAGGCAGAGTTCAGGGTAACATCAAACCATGCTCAGTCTGGTAGCTAGCCCTACTAGAACAGGAGAGGGCTCTCTCCGGGTCAATCTCAGGAAAAATGTATCAATAGGGCTTGAGATGACTGAAATAAAAGCTAATTTTAGGCTAGGTATATAAATCAAGGAGTTTGAAATGATTTTGGGGGTTTTTGTCGGAAACAAAGGGAAAGGCAGTTTTGGGTCTGGGGATCAGGCCTAGTTTTTGCAGAATTCTTATTGGGGAAGGGAAAGTAATGGTTTTGATGCTTTGAATTGAAAGGACGGATGGTTCAGACCACTGAGGAGTTGAAGAGGGCAAGAGAACTCATGGATCCTCTCCAAACAGATGAAAACATGTAGAATCAAACAAAACAAAAGGCAGAGCAGAGCAGGCTACTGAATTCTACCTTTAACACTGATTTGCTTAATTTAAGAAGAAAGGTGCAGAGAAATGGTACACAAACAACATCAATGAAACTTAAAAATACATAGATAAGAAAACCATAAAAACACAGAGCCACAAGGATCCCAACAAGTGCTGCAAAACCCTGGTCTTTCCTTTGCCAAAAATGCAGAAGTGATGTACAATGAAGTGCCAAACAATTCCCAAGTATCCAACCCTGAAAATGTCTTAGAAAATACATAATATAGACCAGCCTAACCCATTCCCATGCCTCTAGGGGTCCATCTCATCCTTCTAGGAGCTTTTTCAACCAATTCTAAACTAGGAACTGAAATCTAGGCAATCAAACAACTTGCCTCTATATGGTAGGAAACTGATTCATTCATTTAATTTTGACTTTTTAGTGACTGAATCCTATAAAACAAGTAAAAATGTGCCAATTTTACATCATGGTCATGAAATTACATCAAGTTAGATCAAGAGTTACATCAAAAAGTAAAACTGGCCAAAACTAGGCGAAATTCTGAGCTGTGGAGTGAAAAATGAGCCAAATTCCTCTATGTGCCGCGCCCAAAAACTCTATGTGTAGCACAACTTTGGAGCTGTTTTTGAGGCACTTCTAGAAGTCCAAATTGAGCTCATGATAGCTTGTTGGAAATACCTACCTATCTAATTTCCAACCCAAGTTGAATTTCTGGATTTGGTGTCCATTTGCCCCTCCAAACGTTCAATCTCCCAAGACTAGTTCCTGTGTGTGAAAAAAGTGGCAGAAAGGCCATTTTCAAGGTGTTTTTGACCCTTTAAGCCACCCAAAACTTGATGAAATATTTAGGCCATTCCTGAGCATGCATAAAATTTCATAAAAAATCCAAAAATTTCAAGTTTTCCATCTGAAGATCTGCCAATCATAAGCGCGCGCAAGGTGGCGCTACGCGTAGGGCAAGAAAACCTGTTTTGTGACCAAAAATTCAAAATTTGACAAAATTTTCTCCAAATATGCTGAAATTTGGACTAAAAGTCCCTCATCAAGTATCATGCTCATCCAAAGAAGCTTCAGCCAAGATTCGGAGTCGATCCTCCCTTTTCCGCCTCCTCAGTGCCCTTCTCAGCCCGCTTTCAGGATCTTGATTTTCGCTTTGCAGACATGTGTACGTGTCCAATAGTGGTTCTTCATGTGTTGGAGCATATTTTTCTCTTTTTTGGATTTCTCCAATAGCTTCTCAAGATGCATGTTGACCCTCTTGAGCCAAGTCTCTCTATTGGCCTCAATCTCCCGCTCGATAGGTGTCATCTCGGATGGGCTTCTTTGGGCAACTTGTCGATTCTCGCGGATGTTTTGCAACTCCATGAGTGTCTGCTGATCATCCAACTGCTTATTCTGCTGCTCCAGATATTTAATGATACATTGAGCTCTCTGCAACTTGTCGGTCAATGTGCTAATCTCAGTTTTCTGCTACTGGATTATTTCGTTCAGTTTTGAGCTAGGAGAGCTCAAATCAACATCAATGAGTGTAAAATCAATGTCTTGGCATCCTAAAGGGCCCTCATCCTGCGTAGGCCTCTTGCCTCTGTCCTGTCCCTGTACCTGTGCTGATGTCGAAGGCAAGATCCCTTCCACCCCAAGTGGAGATAGTACGCGCACTGTTGATTAAGGTAACGAGACCCCTTCCACCCCGGGTGGAGATAGTACTCGTCGCGCTGCTGCAAATAAGGCTCTGGTGCCTCTCTGATAGGTAACACATACTGGAACACTGATAGGCTTTGTCTCAGGACCCTCAAACTGAGTGAAGGCTCACCTACACCGTGAACAATCTCTGGAGGAGGGTGATGGGTTGTGAAAAAGTCATGGACAATGAAATCCTCCCACGCGATGCCCTGCAATCCAAGCTGATGTACAAAAATGATCTTGATGAGCTCATAATGATAAATATTGTTATTTTGATGCTCAGGAGTCTTCTTCTGCACAAGAGTAGTCATCCGCTCTATGTTTTGACACATGAAATATGGAATGCTCATCATCCTCACTCTCGTGAAATGCATCAATAATTGGATATGGTAAGCATAAAGGCGCGAGAACCGGCCCTCGTAGCTGAAGTATCTGATGATTTTTTTCATCAATGGTGCATAGGAATCCTTCAAGAATTTGAATGGGAATACTTGCTGAGCTGCCTCAGATAGCCAGGCCTGATGTATGGTTCATAAAATGTTTTGTCCACCTGTTGTTTCTTATTCCACTTTTCACCCACAGTAGGTATCCCGGTAGCCTGTGAAATGGTTTCTGGTGTCAAAGTGAAATTTACACCCGCAAGATTCACATGAATATCATGCAAATGTAATACGAACAAGTGAGCCAACTCCTGATGGTAACCAACTCTAGCAATCATCTTACAGTATTATAACATGATTGTTGCTGAAAACAAGATATTACAAGTGGGCAGGCTTGTAATTCAGTCAAGGAGGTAGGCTCTTCTCTGACGTGCTTGCCACCTTTACGAGGCATTCTTGGTACATTAAGCTCAGTGGTAGAGTCACTGTCTTGCTCATAAGATGAATCTGTGTCTGCCATAGTGTTTGCAAGTCTATACCAAATGTATGTTTGGTTTGTTAAAAATGAGGAAAGAGAACTTGGTGTTTGTTTTCAATGCCAAATGTGCCAAAGGGAAATGAGGGACTGTGAGGAATATGGAACAGTGGGAAAACTGGAGTTATGAAGTGAAATTAAGGTGTAATAACAGTTACTTGACTGTTGGGGATTGGGGATTTTGGAAATTTATAAGTGAAATGAGAGAGGGAGAATGATAAGGAATAGTAGGGTTTAGGGATAGGGAAAATGGGAACAAGGGATATAAGTGGTTTTGGGATAGAGGGGAAAAGGAGAGGGACTATATGATGAAAGTGTGACAGTGAGGAGGAAGGGAAACACAAAAGGGGAATGGAGTTCAAACCAATTGGCATCAACAACCAAATTTTAAATTTCAAATATAAACCCTATGGAGTAGTTTTGGACAAAATGATAGGGTTTATAATTTCACCAATCAAATTCTCCAACCAATCTTCAAAGAACTTAAAACACTGATCAAGGGTATTAGCAAAGTGTTTTGAACTTACATGGAGCAGATGAGACCGAGTAATTTGAAATTTCGTTTGAGGCAGTGATAAAAATGGCTTGGAGGCTCTGTGTGTCGTGCACAAACCCAGTGCGCCGCACTATCCATGTGCGTCACGACAGTTATGATTTACACAGTGAAAAATATCTGTATGCGCCACACGGTCTATGTGCGCCGCGCTTTCCTCCCAATGCGTCACGCAACAGATTCAACACACAATTGGCCTTCAAAATTCTGTTCTACTCTTCCACGACTTTTCTCTTGGGTTTTTGATAACTCTTGATATGCAAATGAATTGATAACTGTGGGAAATATCTTATATGGTCATGGCTTTGATTTTTGTTTATTAAAAACCCACTTTTGTAATGTTTGATTTTGGCACTTTTCACTTCTTAATATAAACTTTGTCTTTTGTTGTTTCCTCTGATTTTTTTGACTGAAATGATGAAAATATTGTCTATTTTTTGCAGGTATGATGGCATTGGATTTTGGCAAAGGATGACCAGGGCTGCGCCTAAAGATTTGTAGAACTTGAAAAACCTTAAAAATTACATATTTATTACAAGAAATAAATTTGACGATTTCTTCTTCAAAACAGAGTTTTGAAGAAGAATCATTCTCAGCATTATTGATGATGAAAATTTTGAAATGAAAACATATTAGAAACATCCTCATGTGCCTGTTGGCATTAGTTGACATTTTTGAAGACGAAACCCTAGACCTAATGACTGGAATGACTCTTTGTTGACCAAAATACTATCCATGACTATGAATGACTGTAAAATTGACTTTGATGAATTTTGATGAACTTTAATGATCAGACACAAACCAACAGATACATGGCATGAGGGAAAATGAGAAACAAGACCCTTCCGTCAGATAATCTATGGTTCTAATGGAATGCAATTGATAGGATGAACAAGACACCTAAAAATGAAATGCAACAAAAAGTTTTTGATCTCTGACAGAGGTATAACCAGACCGACTCTAACAGTAGGATCATACTTCTTCGAATCAGCATAACTCCAAGAAAAAACATCTATGAACCTTTTCATCATATCAATATATTTTTGTCTCATATCAACTGAAAGAAACTTTGAAATTTTAATCATTTTTGGCATAGCTACTATACCAAGGTTGCAAATCTCTACCTCTTCATCATCAACTTGTATCCTAGGAGACGAAAACACATCATTTTGATCAAAAAGCTTCTCAAGGGGTATGAGGCCTTTGGATATAGAGTTATTCTTTAGCTGTAACACTTCAGAATTTTCCTTTGATTCAACAAGCATGTTTTGCTGATCTACTTGTGTATTTTCAAACTCTTCTTTCAGCTCAATAAAGTTTTTTACTTAGTGTTGGTCATCCTCAAAGACTTGCTAATGGATAATTTTATCAGGGATAGTAGGTCTATGACAAAATTATACTTCATATATTTCAGTGGAATGAATAGGAATGGTAAATAGACTTGCAGAGACAGCTAGGGAGTTAGCAACTGAGTTTTGGTCCCTAGTCTTAATAATGAATGAATGTTCTTGGAAATTTTCCAACATGTCCATGACCAAATTTCTGTATCCCCTCATTCTCACATCCTTTTTTTGATACACACCCTCAACTTGATTAATGACTAATTCAAAATCTCCACAAACATAAATCTTTTGGGCACCCATTCTTTTCAAAATTTCTAAGCCCAAAATTAAAGGTTCCTACTCAGCCATATTATTAGTGCAATCACAATTTAGTTTGTAAGAAAAGAACTTAATTTCATCATCTGGACTTGTAATCCAAATTCTTGCTCCTGCCCCCTCTCTTCTTGCTAATCCATCAAAATGCAATAACCACCAACCTTTCACCTTCTCTTCACTGATTTGTTGATTTTAAGTTTGCTAGTTTTATGTCTATTGAATTACAACTTGTTGATTTTCTACTTTATTTTTATCTTCTGCTTCATCAGTCAACTGATTAAAAAGAATAGCAAATCCAAGTTCAGTATCAAGAGCATAAATTGAAAAGTTCTGAGATTTATCTTTACTACTTACCATGTAATCCATTCTTGTTTCGCTATAAAGTCTCCTTTGCTCACCAAAAACAAGAATGGTGACATAAGTTAGGTCCATCTGCATTGTACCTTTGATCTTTGCTGCCCATGACCTTGATAACAGCATGCCAAACTTAGGTGGAATGTCTGCTACCACAATGTCCATGACCACTGTCTTGGTAGGGACTTGTGTAAGACCAACAACAACATCTTTTATTAAACCAATGAACTGCACTCTTTTTGAATCAAAAGAAAACAAATCCTTATATGGTCTATTCATTTCTAACCCCATCCTCTCCATAATTACTTTGGGCATAAGATTGTGAGAAGCTTCTGAATCCAACATGGAATTATGCAATGTCATGTCATGAATGCTAAGACTAACATAAAAAGGAGGTACCTCCTCATTCTGCTAATCTTCTAATCTTGGACCCAAGTATATGGTTGGATGATATTCTTGAAAATCTAGGATATCAACAACTCCTGGTTGTGAATTCAGCATTTTCACAATCCTACTTTTGTATTCATTCACCTTAAGAATTTCTCCAAAAGGTACTGGGATTTTGATCTTAGAGATCTCACTCTCCAAACTGAAAACATAAGCATATTTTTCAGTCCCTTTGACAGGAGGAGGACATGGTGTTTCTTTCCTACCCTCAGTAGCCTTGGGAACATCTTTTGTAGGTTGTGTCTTGTTTGCAGTAATTGACACATTTCTATTTCTCAGGTTGTATTTTTTCTGCATCTCAAAGATTACATGTTTATACCCTTTAAAATAATCATATGGTTCCTCACCCTTTTTTACTTCATGGTCGGACTCATCATGTTCCTCCTTAGTTAAAAAAACACCTGACATGTTTTCATATAAGCAATGAATTGAGTCCTCTTGTATTTTAGGCTGATCTTCTTCATCAAATAAGTTTTGCTGAAAAGGAGGCCTTACTTGAGGGTTAGGTGGCTGATTTCTATTTTTCCTTGGTCTCTGCTGCTTTT
The DNA here is from genome assembly GCA_034641835.2 of Pinus albicaulis. Taxonomy (NCBI): domain Eukaryota; kingdom Viridiplantae; phylum Streptophyta; class Pinopsida; order Pinales; family Pinaceae; genus Pinus; species Pinus albicaulis. The sequence goes on from CM076582.1 coordinate 112,860,037, forward strand.
GAGGTCTTCTAAATTGAGGATTTCTAAACTGAGGCTCATATTGTGTAGGAGGAGCAGAGGCATTACCAAGGGCAATCTTATCCATCATTTTTTCGATTGTCTTCATCATGGAATCAAATTTTTCATCAGAGGTGGAAGGCTTATCTTCTTCTTTCAACTTAGTCTTACCCATCTTGGAATTTTTTGCTGCTATCATATTGACCTCCAGCTTCACTGCATCATCTTGCATTTCAGAAATTGAATGGTATTCTCTCTCTCTCTCAATAGTATATAAAATTCATAGTCAAAAGCTTCAGCGTATCTCAGCTGAGCTGCTCCTGGAGGAGGCTTGAGATGGGTTGGGATTGAGTCATACACTTTGTCAGATCTCTTTGAAAATTTTTGAACAGTTTCATCAACAACTCTCTTCAAACTATTATACTCAGTGAGTGCTTGTACAAGGTTAGTTCTATTTCCCCACTTCCTCAAGAAGCTATCTTCAAATTCATTTTGATTATGTAGGCTTCCAGGAGTAAGGGATTTGAACCACTTCCTAACTTCACCAGTGAAGCTCTGAGAAAACAATCTCATCTTGACATCCTGAAGGTCAACCTCCTCCCTATATATAAAGTTATTAAACTAATCTACATGCTCTTCAACTGTAATCTCTTCATCACTTCCAAAATTTTTGATTCTAGAAGAGTATTTGATAGGAAGGGCATTTAAGGCAGATGGAAGGGCAAGAGGAGAATACCTACTGTTGAGTGCATAAAAGGTATCTTTTTAGCACCTATTTATCTCACATTAATTATCAATCCAGAAGCAAATTTTTATTTCAAGTGTACTCAGTCTGAGGCAACAATTTATCCAAGAGTAATGCTCTTCAATATGTAGTACAGTGTTCTAAATGCAAGAGTAAATGGATGCTTGAAAAATAAATCTAATTACAATAACATAAACTCAAATGCTCTCAAAATATATCTATTCATTCAACAACCATCAATTGAGGATACAGTAGCAATAACTCATTCCTCTAGAAATTGATGCAATTGAAATCAAACTAGAACAAGGCAATCAATTCGAGAACTTGGAAGCAATAACCAGTGTTCTCTATAGTTGACAGTCTTGACTTAAAGAAATTAAAGAGAAATAGAAATTGAACTAAAGCTGCTGAAAATAACTAAGAAAAAATTCTTCTAATAACCAGAATTGGAAAGGAACAACAATTCATAATTCCTATATGCACACAAAAACTATAAACTATTTCTCTGCAAATCCAAACCTAATGAACTAGAAATGAACAATAAACGGAAATGGAACAACAAACATTAATTGAACAGAAAACATAAACTTAATGCAATTTAAGCAACGAATCCTCTTAATAGTTTAACCCTATCATTGACCAACACTATGAAACAGTTCATTGGAATGAATCATAAATCAATGGAACAACAACGCTTTATAAAAGATAGCAATATGAATAAGATAAGAAATACGATCCTTACTAAGATAGAATAGCAGTGCAATTCATTAGCGTATACAACAAATCCGAATTCAATCCAACAACAATCAAATAACTCTGTAATCGTAATGAATCTAAATGTAATTATCACATGACAAAGTTAAAAGAATAGAAATACAAACAGCGGATCGCTCCACCAGGGCCGGGCCCTAAATCTCCGGTGAAACGCCGCTGGGCTACTGCAGAGCTTGAGAAATGGAACGAGAACACATTTTTGTATTAATCAAACATGAATAGCTTTTACATCAGTTGCTCTTTGCTCACAAGAGTCAAGGAATTACAGTGTTACAAAGGGAATTCAATAATCATCCATTGTTCTTCAATACATAATACATGCTCTTCTTTTATAATCAGAAGGAGGAGAAATTAAATAGCAAATATGATCTCTTATAACAATATTGGATTCTTCCCAACAACTTGATCAACCAGAAAATACATTTCCAACAATCTTTCAATAAGAGCAAGGCGAATTTGGCTTTGCAGCTAAGATTTGGAGGACGACCACAACAATAAATCTCAGAAAATCGTGTGCAAATAAACCTGCGTTTCTCTCAATACAGACAAAATTTGGGCAAACCATTCTTTAAAAAACTTAATTTGGTCCATTCTGGACAAAACCCATTTTCCGGATTTTCTAGATTCTTCTTCATTTGCCCAGAATCTCAACCGCAAAACTGTCACTTCTTATTCCAACGAATTTCTGAGTTGGAATATTTGATGATGATTTAGAGATCAAATATTCAATCTGGCAAATATCTTGGAGGCTAAAATGGTGAGTGATGTTACAAAATATATTAATAAATCATCATTGATAAAATTATGCATAATAATCATCAATTTATTAAAAATAAAGGAGAAGAAATAATATTCATCCATAAGAGCATAAATCATTATAAAATGGATTTATATGATAAATTATAATAAATGATATGATAAAGAAGAGTAAAAATGGATGAAATAAGTGTTGAAAAGTGGTCGTATTCACGGCCCAACATACCCCCAAACTGAATATATTGCATGTCCTCATGCAACCCAGAACTAAATATATTGCATGTTCTCATGCAACCCAAAGATAAAAACCATGTGTTAACCAAGCAAAGAAAATTGTTCATTTCAACTCATGAAATGGATGGAACAAATGTATTTTTCCTCAAATAATGAATATTCAATTTTAGCAATCTTGATAAAGGCATAACAATTTTTACAGTTGACGTTCAACTATATGTATATGAAGTTGCAGAAAAATGTGACATAAGTAATAGCCAACTTCATTAACCATTTTCTAAAAAATCAGATTGTTTTGATGCATGGATCATGAGATATAAAAAAAATGGCTGTAGGTGATAGTGCATAATTTTTGAAATTTTATGAACTAATTTAGTGTGAAATTATCTGGGTGCGTATTTTAATGATACCTCTTTGTTATCCAGAAATCACAAGAATTCAGTTCATAGTTTTAAAGATATATGCAAATCAATTCCTGCACTATATAAAAATGAAATTGTATGCCTTAAATGAGAAAGAAAGTGGAAAACATCCATCATGTGTAGCAATCCCCCCCCTCCCCCCAAACTGAAGAATTAGCATGTCCTCATGCGATGCTAGAAAACAAAGAGAGGTGGTTGCTACAACCTGTTGAAATCTATGCTTGGTGTAAAACAACATGGAATAAGGGAGGTGTTGAGAATGAATAAGAATATCAAAGAAGATTACTGACATGGTCATAAGAAAGAAATGAATGAAATCAACACTCCCCCAAACTGAAAGATGAGACGTATCTAAAAAAATGGGAAGTGGTAAAGATATGGAATGAATGATAATAAATAATGCTCAATGGATTTTCATGAAATTCTCCTAAATTCATAATAAATCAGGAAATTATGCTATTTTACCTCAAGTGTTACCTCCAAAAAAATGTGGAATGACATGTAGGGACTGACCTTTGTTGAAGCTGATGTAGGCTAAGCGGATACTGAAAGTGATGCAAAAGGTGGAAGCCATGCAAGCACATCATGTCTGAAGAATTGTGCATGTTCACGAGCCTTCGCTGTTAGTTGCAATAGTGTGGTCGTGCTGCGAATGGAATTTTCCCCCATACTTGTTGTTCTCCTGTAAAAAAATCACAATTCTATATGCAATTTTCTGGAATTCACAGTTTCAGTTTGGAATGGCAACATATAAGATGCATGCAAAAAAGTTCAAGCAGAAAAAAAATTCTATAAAAATGAAGTATCAATATTGTGGCAAATTAGCAAAATAGAAAAGCAACATATTGCACAGCAATTGTACAACATGGAAAGGCATACATACTTATGATACAATCAATGAAATTATAACATTTACTGAAACCCATGCATGTGATAAATCGTAAATAGATATAGAATCATTTTGTAATGATTCAAGGATAAGGAGAAGGGTCAGCTTAAGATAAACATAAGTACAAATGTGTTTATTACCCACTTAAACTAATGTGATCGATTTATGATGATTTTCATGTATAATAGGTTCGAAATCAAAGGTTAAGGATTCATACTTTCATCTGATATTTAAATAGAGATATAGGAAAAAGGGTTTAATATTACTATTGATGTGTATAAATGTGACTCCAATACCATCAGCAGAGCTCTGTTGCCCACAGGTGTACATAACCTTCACAGAGTTGCTCTCTCACCCTTGGAACCATTGTCCTTTATTTATGATGAGGAAGTGCTTGTGAATTGTCATAACGGAGGCCATTGTGCTGGCTTGGTGACTAGATCAATCACAATGCCATTCACTTGGAAGAAGTGAAAAGTGAGCAAGTTGGCTCGTGATGAGACCTCCTATTCCTAGGACTTCTTAATTTTTTCAACTGTCCATTGGACCATATCCCTTGTTTGGTGGCCATGATGGGAATGCCACTTCACTTGCTTCCTTATGAACATGGTAGGCCGGCTCTTGCTGAGACCCCCTATCCTCCATCTGCCAAATTATAAAATTATTAGTGAAATATGTAAATATTTTTCTTTTCATATAGCACTTTCCTATTTATTCATAAGGGATGGCTCAGCACTCCCTAAGAGTAGGGATGGTGGAAGAAGTCTAAACAACTCAATAGAAAAAAATATTCCCTTGCTCCTACTCCATAAGTAAAAATCAAAGAAAGTTATAAAATATGGGAAAAAACCAACATGATAAATATAATCGATCATATGAATTTAGTGGTAGTAAGACAACAAGATCATGTTATTGCTTGTGTCCCTTTTTCCTTTTTCTTATCATTACTAAAAAATTTTCTTAAAAATGATGATTTCTTCTGATTTGCTGATTACAGTAAGCTTTAATTTGTATGATTGTGTATCCTTCCATAAATTGTATGTTTGTCTTTAAAAAAGCAATGAAAAATTCAAAAAAATCCTCAAAAAGTTGTTCACTGACAAGAAAAATGCACTCAAAAAGTGTTGTTCCATTAGGGGAATTTTTAGGTCTAAAATAGGCCTCCTAAGGAAATTATAAAATAATAGTGAAAAAAATCAAATAAGATTTGATGACATCATCAAATTTTAGAGGGAAAAATGGAAAAACTACTTTTTCAACTCATATTTTCAACTTATCTCCCAAAGTTTTTGCTCAAATTTCAAGCGGGAGTACTCGTTGGATGCGAACTTTAATTCCCCATCCAAGGAGTACTCATGTTGCATACTTTCGATGGGTCCTACTACACGAAAAATGAGAAATACATAAAAAAAACGTGATTACAATCACGTTTTTTATGTATTTCTCATTTTTCGTGTAGTAGAGTTCATCGAAAGTATGCAACATGGGTACTCCTTGGATGAGGAATTAAATTTCGCATCCAACGAGTACTCCTGCTTGAAATTTGAGTAAAAATTTTGGGGGATAAGTTGAAAATATGAGTTGAAAAAGTAGTTTTATTATTTTATTATTTTTTAATATTTTTACCCTTTTATTTAAAAAATGGTGAATCATCCCCCATGGTTGACATCATCATCTTGAATCCTATTGGTTGTTATAAAGTTTATTTTTGTTGTAAATTTTTCTTATGAGGCCCATTTTAGACCTCAAAATTCCCCTAATGCTTTGGAAAGGAACAGTAAAAACAATCTGCGAAAATGCTGTTGTTCTTTTCGAAAGGATGTTCCTTTGGAAAGGAACAACAAAAACGCTCACAACAATATTGTTGTTCCTTTCGAAAGAATGAACAACAGAAATTCACAAGCAAAGTTAGAATGGTTCAAGAAATAAAATTCTATACAAAAAAACAAGCAAAGTAAAAAAAAACAAACTTTATGTACAGGTTAAAAAAAAAAAAAAATTAAATAGAATTGGTGCTATCGAAGAATTTCCTTCTACGATTGAAACTTGCATGGTCAGGTACTTATTGTTCAATTACCACTAGAGCGGAAATTGCAATTTGAAGGGATCAACACCTAAAACATAAAAACATAAAAGAAATCTGAAAAGAAACAACACTTTATTAAGTTACAACAGCTATGATGTTATTTCCTAAAGGAATATCAATCTACTAATGGGAAAAAATGATCTTTTTGAAAAATGTTTTTGTAGCAGTAACAAGAATCTTGAAATGGGAACCAATTATTCATTTATTTTTTTATGAATCTGTTAGGTAATGAACTGGATGAAATGCCCTTATTTTACTAAATTTTCAAGAATCGCTTGTCCATAAATTGACCTTCTTTGTTCTCCTAAGACCTGCAAAAAAACGAGTGTATATTTGCAATAAAACATTAAATCATGGAGAAAGAGAGGTGATCAGGCTCCCCTAATCCAAAAATTATGCAAAAAAAATAACAAGTAGTTACTCTGTAGAACAAACCCACGGAAAAATAAAACAAATTGTATTTGTCACCTGTGGGAGAGCAGTGGTCGACCATACTAACTAGCAGTATTTTAATCATAACTTCTTTATTTTTCATCCGATTCAAGTGATTCCAAAGCCAAATGAGAGCTAATTCAATTTTTTATCTCCAATAGAAACAGGTATTAAAAATTCCATGTAATGGTATGTTAAACTTTCTTAGAACAACCTACTTAATAGAGTCATTTTCGATTTTCCAGCTCAGACCAACAGTTGATATTTTAAGCATAAATTATTCGTTTAATGGCGGATTGAACTAATTAAAATTGGAGATTAAAGTATATTCATTTATTGATATCCAATAGAAACAGGTTTTGAATACAAGAAGAATTGATGGGTCAAATATGTTAAGGAACAGTCGAGAAAACAGAGTTTCAAGAGTGGTGATTTATGATAGGCAATTAGTATTTTGGTCATAAATTCTTCATACGATATCAAAATTGAGTGATTCAAATTGAGTTGTAAAATATATTAATATAGGAATCTACCATAAAAACATGTTTTAAAAATATAGTCATTTAGGCCTCCAAAAACTGACAGTCCCAACTCTGTTCCTGAGCTGCCTACTAGACACCCTGTCAATGTTTTGGTTCTAACTTTTTCGTTTCAAATCCAAATTGAGTGATTAAAATTGGATTGGAAAGTAGAAATTAAGGGATACTTAGGATAGAAACAGGTTTTGAAAATATTCACTGTTTTTCCCCCAAAACATGACTGTCCCAACTGTGTTTTCATAAATTTCATCAAGCCCGCAAGCCAAAAAAATATGATATTCAAGAAATTTTTCCATATTGATGATAAAAATGAATATAAGTGTTTGTATAGTTATTATTTGCAATATAATTCATCTAAATACACAAATAAATTATAATATTTATCATCAATGTTGATTTGACAGCTTGTTGCAACAAAGAAACAACTATTTTTACAAAAATAAAAAAAAATGTGTTTGTTTTATTTCTTTATTTATTTTATTTTCTCCATTATCCTACTCTTTTTTGAGAATCGAATATGTTTATGTATAAGAGTATTTCCAATGGAACCATTTTAGAAATAAGGCCTCTAGTATGTACATACCCAAATTTGAAAAATGCATGTCGATAAAAATTAGGGTATGAGAAGCCAACTTCCCTTGAAAAGATGGTGCCAAAAATTGTTGAAGTATAGAGTGATGTTGCAAACAAATGATGGAGTGAAACCAATCTTCAATGTATCCGTTACTTTCTTGATTTCCTATAGCCATCGTATCATGAAGTTCTTGAGATTTTAAAATGGTTTGTTGGTGCAAACTAGAAGAAACCTCATTTTCTTTCATAACTTCTACAATTTTTGGATTTGATACATTCTGGATCTCAATGTAAGTTTTCTCCAATGGTGCATGTGAGATAGAATGGGTGGGAAGGGTGGGTGAATTTTGCAGTTCAACACTGTAAGCATGTTGTACTGGTTTATTATGGTGAGGGTGTGGAATGAGTTCAGCAGGAGATTGTATAGGGAATGGAGCCTCTTGATGATGTAGTTGATTGGGTTGATTGGACGATTTTGATAGGCAAACAAGGTGTTGTGGAAGAGCTGGAATATGTGTTTGTGCTACAAGATGAGGGATATTATTCATAAAATCATAAGATGAACCATGCCAAGCTTGTAGAAAATATTAGTAGTGGTTATATTGAGATTGATATGGCTGCCCTAACATATGAGTATTCCATAACGAATTATGCAAGTAAGAGAATGAAGAAGTATTTTTAACCATACCTATAGGCCATGATTTCCATGCTTTTGACCTTGTTGCAGCTTCCCCATCTCTTTGATATGCTACTTCCAAATTAGATAAGGAAGAGTTAGTATCTATGGGATGCTCCTTTTGGTAATCAGGGAAAAACACTTCATCAAATTCTTGATTTTTCTGAACCTAAAAAACATTCAATTGTGAATTTAGAGAGCTAATAAAATCAACTTTAAACTTTTCAAATAATACATTGATTTCAGCTCTTATGTCTCTTGTTCTTGTAGTAAATTTAGAAAAGAAAGAAGAAACTTCTCTAGAATTCTTACCAGCCTTGGAAATTCCTCTTGAATACCTTATGCACAATTCACAAATATCATCATATGATAATTGAAAAACTTCACCTTTTCCTATCAGATTTAAGAGTTCTAAAAAATCATCTTTGATTCCTTTAAGAAGGAGTGTTTTCAATATCTCTTTTTCCAAATGCTTATGCTTTGACTTTTGAAGGTTGTATCGAAATCGCTCTACATAGTCCTCCAAGCTTTCATCTTCCCCTTGTATCATACCGAAAATATCTTCACTGGATTTGCAATAGTCTTGGTACTTCTTCAAGAATATGTTCTTCATGTCCTCCCATGTCTGGATGCAGTTCCCACCTAGGCTCATGAACCATTGGAGAGCTGCTCCTTTTAGAGTAAGAGGAAACATTTTCAATCTTTCATCATTAGTACAATAATCATATCCTCTACAAAGTATTTCAAACTCAAATAAGAATGTATTTGGATCTTCATTTGTCAAACCATGAAAATTTGCTAGAGACAACGGGGGAATTATGTGCATTTGTGTCACTCCTCCTAGATCTTTGATAGGGAATTCAAAAGTTGCAATGTGAGTCATTTCTTATCATAATAGAAGATGTTCTTCATGTGTTTCTTTGAGAATCCTCCTTCAAATGTTCCTGTCAATTGGTTAGTGAAATGGGTGGTGCTTACATTACCACTTGAGTGGAATTATGAGATTTTTTTTCAAAAATTCTTCCTCTAAAATTCAAGAAAACATAAGCATTCATTCCTACCTTAAGCTTTTACTCAATTCTGCTGTGAAGTGGGCCAGTGAGCAAGTGTGTTTCTTGCTCGGTGCGTAGGTTCTTACCTTCCGTCTTTAATACCCAATTCTTCCCAAGCATAAAAAAAATCAAATATGCATCACTTTCTCTAAATGGCATACACTCTCCCTGGCAATGGCGCCAAAATTTTGAGTGCATAAAAGGTATCCTTTTAACACCTATTTATTTCACATTAATTATCAATCCGGGAGCGACTTTTTATTTCAAGAGTGTACTCAGTCTAAGGCAGCAATTTATCCAAGAGTAATGCTCTTCAATATGTAGTACATTGTTCTAAATGCAAGAGTAAATGGATGCTTGAAAAAGAAATCTAATTACAATAACATAAACTCAAATGCTCTCAAAATCTATCTATTCACTCAACAACCATCAATCAAGGATACAGTAGCAATAACTCATTCCTCTAGAAATTGATGCAATTGAAATCAAACTGGAACAAGGCAATCAATCTGGGAACCTGGAAGCAATAACCAGTGTTCTCTACAGTTAACAGTCTTGAATTAAAGCAATTAAAGAGAAATAGAAATTGAACTAAAGCTGCTGAAAATAACTAAGCAAAACTTCTTCTAATAACTAGAATTGGAAAGGAACAATAATTCGTAATTCCTATATGCACACAACAACTATAAACTATTTCTCTGCAAATCCGAACCTAATGAACTAGAAATGAAAAATAAATGGAAATGGAACAACAAACATTAATTGAACATCAAACATAAACTTAATGCAATTTAAGCCACGAATCCTCTTAATACTTTAACCTTGTTGATGACCAACACTATGAAACAGTTCATTGGAATGAATCATAAATCAATGGAATAGCAACACTTTATAAATGATAGCAAGATGAATAAGATAGGAAATACGATCCTTGCTAAGATAGAATAGCAGTGCAATTCATTAGCGTATATAGCAAATCTGAATTCAATCCAACAAAAATCAAATAACTCTGCAGTCGTAATTAATCTAAATGCAATTATCACATGACAGAAATAAGAGAATAGAAATACAAACAATGGATCGCTCCACCAGGGCTGGGCCCTCAACCGCCGGTGAAATGCTGATGGGCTACTGTAGAGCTTGAGAAATGGAACAAGAACACATCTTTGTATTAATAAAACATGAATAGCTTTTACATCAGTTTCTCTTTGCTCACAAGAGTCAAGGAATTATAGTGTTACAAAGGAAATTCAATAATCATCCATTGTTCTTCAATACATAATACATGTTCTTCTTTTATAATCAGAAGGAGGAGAAATTAAATAGAAAATATGATCTCTCATAACAATATTGGATTTTTCCCAACAACTTTATCAAACAGAAAATACATTTCCAACAATCTTTCAACAAGAGCAAGGTGAATTTGGCTTTGCAGCTGAGATTTGGAGGACGACTGCAACAACAAATCTTAGAAAATCGTGTTCAAAGAACCCTGTGTTTCTCTCAATACAGACTGAATTTGGGCAAACCATTACTTGATTAAGTTAATGCGGTCCGTTCTAGACAAAACCCATGTTCCGGATTTTCTAGATTCTTCTTCATTTGCCCAGAATCTCAACCACAAAACTGTCACTTCTTATTCCAGCGAATTTCTGAGTTGGAATATTTGATGATGATTTAGAGATCAAATCTTCAATCTGGAAAATATCTTGGAGGCTAAAATGGTGATTGATGTTACAAAATATATTAATAAACCATCATTGATAAAATTATGCATAATAATCATCAATTTATTAAAAATAAAGGAGAAGAAATAATATTCATCCATAAGAGCATAAATCATTATAAAATGGATTTATATGATAAATTATAATAAATGATATGATAAAGAAGAGTAAAAATGGATGAAATAAGTGTTAAAAAGTGGTCGTATTCATGGCCCAACACCTACCAGGTGCAGCAGGTGGAGGAGGCACATTTCCTACCCTGATGAATGGGACTGTGGTAGTTTTAGGGACAACAAAAGTAGAGGAAGAGGAACTATTAGGAGGAGGGCTGCTTGGTCTTTGTTGTCCAGTGACAATTGAACTCTAATCAGGAAGAGGAACACTAGTTTTACTTCTTAGAAAAATTTCAAATGGGTCTAGTTCCTTTAACCTATCCAAAGAATCTCTAACAGTAACTCTAAAGTGACTGCTTCCTAAAACACTTCTTTATATTTTTGTGTCACTAAGGCTGAGGTATCAATACCTCTCCTATGTAGGTCTAAGAAAATTTCGGTTAATTCTTTTTCACTTTCAGACCTAAACAAGACTTCCTAAATTTTATCATCAAACAATTTATCTCCAGGACTTCTTAAAACTTCATAGGACAAGGATTTGTTTGTAATGGAGTACCTGATATTGCATAAATGCCTTGACTGCCTCTGGAAATCATGTTTGGATTGTCCACAATAGTAGGTGGCTCTGGGTCAAGATTACTCCTTGTGTATCTCCTTCTCGAAGCCACCTTGATCATATGAATTTTGAATGGAGTCACCAAGGTAGATGTAGCCTCGAACAACTTCCTGAGATCCTTCTACCTTTAGAAGTTCAACTTCAAAATTTCGGGAAAGTATAATCTTGAGACTCCCGACAGATGAACCAAAATGTTATCACAAAATTGCACTTGATAGGATGCTAATCAAACAACTTCATGTAATTTTTTCAAACCAATATTTCAATTGAAGCTTAACCTCTTCCGTCTGAGAGGGCTCTCTCAAAGGGCTAATGATATTGAATGAAGATATATCTAGATGGATAACTCTAATTAGAAAACAACTTTCTTATGATGATTATAGGTTGAAAATAGTATCATTCTGCAAAAATTGGGCTTATGGAGTCAACAATTTCAATGATTCAGTAGGAATTTCACTTGACATGGAAGCTGAGGTAGGTAAGAGGTTTTGGCAGAAGTACACACACATGAAACAGGAAATAACATAGTCAATTCATCTATAAAGGAAATCAGAGCATTACATGAATGAATTTTGAGTATTAAATATGAAAATCACTGTTGATGGTAAACAGAGAAGATATATATAAGATAAGCACTAAAAAATCAACCAGAATCTCAGGTTGGTCAAGAAACAAGTCTCTATATTACTGAAAATAGTCAATTTACATAAAGCTACAATATTGCCAAAAAATCTCCAACCCTTGAAAAATTTGAATCTCTGCCCTTTAATAGACTTGTTACATGATGAGATGATCTGCCTTCTAGCTAGATTCATCGAATTTTCCCTAATGACACGTTGCATAACATTAAAACATCTAGTTTAATGAGAAAATGATAGCTATCCTAATTGACAGTCCTTTTCCTAATAGGACTCAAACTGTTCATTATTACATTAACAACCTTATCTCCTAAAAACATTTACATCTTTGACAACTATTCCTTCACATGTTTGAATAGGGTGTGATGGGACATCATCACTACATGACATCTTAATTGACCTCCTCTAAAATTGGAAACAAACCATATTTTTAAGGAAACTGATCCTTATCTACAATGAATGGTTTGGTCGATGAGCTGGCTTCATTTCGTGATATTCAAGTCTAGGATGATAGCTAGCATAGACCCTTGAACCTTTGAAAGTTTCCACCTATCGATAACTGCACAAAATCTTGCTCATAAAGCTTCAAAACAATACGCTACGAAAGTATGATAGTTGCATAGCGTTACAAAAATGCCTTTTGCCATCAATTTTTCTGATTCTTTCCTCCCGCATGATTTTCATTATGCTTTAATACATCTTCCATACCATTTTCACCTCTTGGAAGCTCCCAAAACTAGTTCAAAATGCAAAAAGGAAAGCTATAGTAGTTTCATAGCATTTTCCTGGTCTTCAAGCCCAGGAATGCTACGAAACTACTGAAAAGAGTGAAAATTCCAGATTTCTATGTAACCTCAAAAATAAACTTTCCAGGTGTAAAAACTTAGTTTCTAACATGCCACTGACCTTTAAAATAATAAATTAGCTTAAAATATGAACCTTGAGTTGTTTCTTCCTCATTGATGATGAGTTGAGAAATTGGCTCCTCAACTACTGTCATTTTAAGGCCTTTTTTTTCCAACTCCTCATGGATTAGTTTGAGCTGTTCTTAGAGGTCTTTAACCCGATCCTTCAACTCCCTTCACAAGTAAAATAATTTTGGATGATGAGCAACAACTTTGAGTAGTTATCCTTCATGCTGCTCCTTGGAATGGCATTAGTAAGGTCCATTTCACTGTTTTTAGGCTTCATAATCTCTTTGCACTGCTCCATGTTGAATTTGAACCCTTTGAACCATTTCTATTGTCCCCTTGGAATCCCTATTGCTACTACAATGACCTTTGGTGTAATGGAAATATTCAGCATCCCTACTTTAGTAGTTGTTCCACTGAAGTTTAAAGAAAATTATTTGGAAACCTGTACATAGTAGCCTTGTAATCTTTCACAAAACTGTAAGAATCCTGCCCTTCTGAAGACTTCTACAGCTATTGGGTATTCATTGATCAGATTCATATCCGTTGGTTCATATCTCAGACTTTGGCCACCCTTATTTGTCTTTCTTTTTGGTTCCATAGCTTCTTTAGTGTCTTCTCAGCCTCGCTTGATAGTTCTCTGCCTTGCTTGATAGTTTTCAGCCTCACTTGATCAGTGATATTTATAAACCTTTGAAATCACCAGCCATAGATTTAGCTCAATGTAATAGCTCTCTAGAGCTCGATATCACGCAAAGAAGGAATGAAAAATGAGAAATGACTAAATTAGGAAATATTTTGAACTTTGATATTCACTCATAACACAATGAAGACTCATACATGCCTAAAATGGTGATGATGACTTCAGACTTGACCATGTACCTTGATCTTATCCCTCAATGACTCGAATGGTATCTAACTTACCCTTTCCTAATAATTTTCTGACACCTAACAGTTAACTTGACATGATAGATAGGAAACCACACTTTCATAGCATGTTTACTGTAAATCTAGATGTTTTTGCTACGAAAGTATGACAATGGTTTCGTAGAGAAAAGTGTAATTTCTCAGTTCATTTCGCTATGAAACTATGTTTTCTTTCCTAAAACGGCCATTTTGGTACAAAAACCTTTGGAATTGAAATATGTCAGAAAAATTTGAGTGATGTGACATGAGGGGATTTGAAAGTAAGTGGGTTCCTTGACCAAGTATATATATAAAAAAGAAACCTACAACCTTTCCTTTGACACATGAACCTATATAACTTTGTCAAATGATGCTTCATTCTTTTGAGTGATAACACCATCAACATCCAATGACCCAGAATGTGAAACTGTAAATCCTTTCTTAAAGACAGAAGTGTCCATGCCTGGGTATTTGAGAATTTTTTTCCATCCACTTTCTTTAATTCCTCTGTTTTTTGAACCATTTTTCACTAGCTTTGCGTAGGCCAATAATTTATTTTATGAAAGGTTATGTTAATACCATATTTACATCCCCAATTTCCTCCTTGACTCCATCGAATGCTCAAGAAAAATATTCGGTAACTTCTTTAACATGGCCATTGAGTTTTTCTAATATATCCAACCATTGTGCTTGTTACAACATTTGCCTAACCTGAGAGTAACCTTGCATAAATTTCCTTCCATATGGATCTGTTCTTCCAATAACCCCCATGTCAGCAAAGTCCTCACCCTTAATTTCTTCCTTTGATAGGTTTCTAGAGTGAGGATGCTAGTATAGATGAGGTGGAATTATCAAACAAACAAGGTTTATGGAATGAGTAGGGGTTCAGAGTTAAAAATGAAGTAGGGTTTTATAGAGTGAAATGGTTGTGTGATGATGGAAAATGATTTTTTGAATTATGATTATGCCAACTTCATCGACAAGACATAGTATTTATGGTTAGCTTGAAGCCGGAAAATAGTAATGATGATTTTGAATGGTTGTAGCAACGTCTAATTTATTTCATAATCCAATTTTTATTTCCTTCATTATCTAATTCAACATTTACATACCTTTAAATTCTTACTTATAATTTCCAAGTTGGTATCTTGCAAGTTTTCTTTGGATGTCTTACTTGTAAACTTCATCATTATTCCTTGGTGCTTGAATCTTCCATGTCCTGATTGAATCCTGTCAAATCAAGTTAGCTGCAAAATTTTCTTAACACTGTAGATTCTCATCAATTATGTAGAAATTATACAAAAATCATGTATATCTTGGATTCAATCCGATCTAACAATGTGCTAAATTTAAATACTAAATCAATTCTACAAATATCTTGTTGAAATTAAACACAATCGCCAATTACATAAAGCAAAGAAAGAATCAAATCAAACCACAACACATATAATTTCCCAGGGAAATCATGTTGCTCAAAACCCCTCTATCATATATTGTATATCCACAAGGAATCATGAAACAATTGCATACACACTTCACACGAGAGCCCTCCTATATTCAGCTAATTGTCTCACACTGATCTAGAAAAAATTGGGCCAATACTCAGCCAATTCTCATCCTGCCTTCAGCATGCCTTGCTCACACAGTTCATGAGGAAAGCAATCCCTATTCACAAGGAATTCCAACCTTCCTACACTGCGATGAGTATCATGGGCATCTTGTTGTGTTTAAACTGCATCTACACAGTTTTCCATAATCACAACTGATAGTTAACATCCCTTTCACCATAGTCTCAACTGGGTCTGCACTAGAACTGACATGCATGCAGCTAATGATAGTAAATCCTCAGTTGCATGTGAGATCGCTAATTGTGAATTAATTAATATTTAATTCACTTGATCTCTTACTAGTGTATCAAACAGCTACAACTAGCACAACTAAGTTTAACTCGCTTAACTGAGTTAAACTGATTACAAACCTACATTAAATAATGGACCACTGCACTTCGAACTTTGTTGCAACTAGAATTACTCTGCATGCCTCACCAACTACCCTCAACTCGAAATTCATGAGTCAACTAAGTTTATCACACTCAGTTAAATATTACAATTTATTTTGAGATTTAGATTACAATATAGTCCATATTAATTAAGGTATAACTAAAATAGACATGCACCAAATTTAGCCCTGTGGGCCCCACCCTAGTTAAGTGCCTAATGCACTAGGTGTGGGAGCTGAATTTTGTTTCCAGATGCCAATTTCACTGTTTCTTGTTGCAAACTTCAACACTCTCTCTCAACAAGAAATAATTTTCCTTGCATGCAACATGCAACTCTTGCACGCGACATGCAAATATTGCATGCAACATGCAACTCTTGTATGCAACACTTCTCTAGTGTTTCTCGCATGTGCAACACTTCCCTAGTGTTTCTCTGACATGCAACATTTGCATGCAACACTTTCAAAACTGAATAGCCTCCAAACAACTAAATCAATATAATGCATCTATCATCAAAGTCTTCTGACTATTGCTAGCTACTACACATGTCTATTGGATTCTCTACACTGCTAACATCTGCATCTGTAATGTTCCCAAAATTAGCATGAAGCTAATTGCAACATTGATTTTGTTTATATCATCTAGGAGGTGAATAAAATGGGTAAGGAGGCCCATAAGTAGGAATAAAATCCCTTCCAGTATGAAAAGGGACTTTGTAATATTCCTAAAATTAGCATGCAACTAATGGGAATATTAATTTATGTTTCTTGCACTTAGTAGGTGAATAAATGGGTGAAAGAGACCCATACTTGTCTTGTGTTGGCATAAAAGCCGTCTTGGTTTGAAAAGGGGATGACTTAGTGGCTGGATTTTTCACTTCCCATGTGTGAACAGGAAAAGAATAATGTTGATTCAGTCAAGTTGACCAAGTCAACAACGCAACATGGAGGAGCAGTCTTGAAAGAGCTACAACGCAGTTTTGGAGGGAAAGGATTCACATGGTGTTGGAAACCCTAATAGGTGGGACCCAAGGTGAGGAGGCTCAAAAACATTGTAAGGAGGAAGATAGCAGACTTTTGAGGTTAGCTTATGGAATATTGATTTTGGGTCTACTTAGACTATTTGCAGTCTCTTTCTCTTTAGCAAAGTCGCAGTGTTGTTCATCGCAAGGTATTCTTTCTTAGAGATTTCTTCTCCTTCATTAAGTGATCTCTTGGAGGAGTCATGTTCTTAATTTTCCACATCTGGGCTTGTGTCCAAGCATCCTCCTTTAGCCACAACATTATTCCTATAGCAAGGGACATTGTGTTGCAGGGTGTTCCAGTGGGAGACTCACAACACCAACTAGTGAGCTTATCTTTCAGAGGAGGGAGATCCCCTTGCTTTTCAAGATCTGTTATAGGAGGTTCCAGGGCATATTTTACATCTTGGAATGTGGCCACATCACCTTCCATCCTCTACAGTGTAGTTATCTTTAGAAACTACGTCATTTTCTAGAGTGCAGTAGTAGCAGGGTTTGATCCCTTGCGTGTGAGCTTGTTCCTTGGAGAAAGGGCCAACCCTTCTCTCGGAAAGCTCTCTATTTAATTCTTCTTTTGTAATTTGTAAATTTCAGTCACACTTATTTAGTGCTGTAGTATAACTGCATTTTTCAGATCGAGATCTGCAGATCTGCATTTCTATACATTGTACTTTCATGAAACCCTTGTCGGGTTAATCTCATTTTGTATAAAAATGAAGGAATCTCCATTTTCTCATGCATTGGATGATTGTACACTTCTAATATATTATTTCTCATAATTTACTACATAAACCCTCATTAAAATAACATAGTCCCTACTTCAGTACTTTCTGCATGAGTTAGGCTATGGGGTTTCGGCTTAATTCAGCTGCATTGACTTGGGGATATCTGTTTATGTTGGCTAGAGTGATTTGTTTCACCTATAATTTTTCATGTAAGTTTTATATGATGTATTCTAAGGGATCCAAGTCCCATTACTCACAAGTATAGCATTATTTTCTGAAGACAGATGTTTTATGCCCTATATTGCTGCATTTCCCTACTTGGGAAGGAGGATATAAGCCATATACTTGCTAAGGTTCTTTCATCTATTGGTGAGATGTTATTTTACATATAATGAGCTGATATAAATTTCCATGCTCATGAGTTTCTGAAGCTCCAACATTGGAATATCTTAAGATATTCTATTTGTTGTAGAAAATCCCTATTTTGGGATATTACAGTGGTATCGAAGCTTAAATCTTGGCTCAGCCTATGGATTTCAGATCTAATAAAAAGATAAGAATAATAAGAGAATGAAATGATGGATAGGATGAGATTACTCTAATCAATTTTTAGATCTAAGAGAAAAGAAGAAAGATGCAATGAAACTCCTACAGGGTTTCAAGAAGGAGAAAGTTGTAGTGAAACCTCTAGAAGGTTTCGAGAGGAAGAAGAAGATCCATGCACTTCCTTTTCTCATAGAGGGAGTGGAGAGCAAGAATACCACTTAGAACAAGAGATCATGAGTGGGTATTTGGCAGAATAGAAATGCCAACCTAGGGCTTTCAAGGAGACCCTAGATTTTCCTCAGTTTATTCAACTAAGAGAAGAAAGAAGACCATGCAGTAAGAGAATGATAAGAGGCAACAGGTTCCTATTGTCTACATTTGATGGATCACTCAAGTGTAAAAAAAATACTTGGGTGATGAAACTAGAAGCATTTTTCCTACTACATCCAGTAGTGGAAGAAGAGGCTATGGATATCTCAACGCTACACTTGGAGGGAAAGGAAAGATATTGGTGGTTCAACCATGAAAGTCATGAAAGAGTACCTAATTTTTCTGATTTTACTCATCAAGTAATCAGAATATTTGACAGTAGAAGATCAGAGGAGGAGTCCCCTTCTCCACTTGAGGAGCCTTATACCAGTGCTGTCACAATCATGGAGGGGTAGCCATCTGTAGCAGTAGTTGGATCAGTCAACACATTGAAGAGAGGAACTCTTGCAGCCCTGCAAGAGGTTCCCAAGACTCACCAAGGTATGCATGTATTTCCATTTCTGATCATTTCAGAAAACATTATGGAAAACCTTGGAAATTTTTCCTCACATGGTCAGGGATCAACACACATTGCTGTGGTGGAGTAGCAAGCTTGCTCTGCGTTGTGTGACCTTAGAGGGATGAACATTCATTCCATTGTACCCCTATTGAGTTGCATGCAACATGAGGAGTTAGGGTGAAAGATTGTGGAAGGCATGATGAATGTTGTGCCACTTTCTGTTAGTGTTTGGACTTTAGCACACTTGGATTATTTTGGATTCAAGAGGTGGATTGATGAGAGGTATTCTCTAGGGGATCTCCAAGGGGTTACATCTAAAATTCCCATGAAGTGTGAGGAGGCATATTTGCTTTGGGATATTGGTAGTATTCATTGGGAAGATACTAAGGGGAAGAATGAACAGAGACATCCACACTTGGATGAATGGAGGTGGATGGAGAGCAAGAGGCTTGTGAGCCACTTGTATATCTATGACATAGGGCAGCAAGAAGCAAAGCTGTGCTAGATACTTTTGAGAGAGTTTGTCCATCTTGGGTCATATTATTTGTCAAGAACTAGGGAGGCATGACATGGCACCCATATGATAGAACAATAGAAGACTTGTTTGTATGGGGAATCATAGAAGAAAACCGTCATGATCTTACTCTATGGCTTGTATGAGGGAGAGATGAGGGAGCAGCAAGAGTTGTTGTTGCTATGGTTACATTTGGGAGAGTATTGGAAAAAAATTTCCCATACTTTTCATGATATTTTCAAAGGGAAGGAAGGCACATTCAAGGTGCAAGGAGGCTACCCTTCAACATTGAAGGATCATGAGAGACTTCCATGTAGGAAGGAGATCTTCTCACATAGAAGCATGATGGTGGATGGCTTTGACATATAGAATGTCAAAAGGAGGAGTTATGGAGCCTTATTACTAAGGCCTACAACATTGTCACATAGGAGTATGTTCTTATTGATGGAGTATTCCAAGGAGAGGATGTGTCCCTTCTTATTACAGATTTTTATGAGGAGATTCTCATGGGAGGACTCATTTATGGACCTCACTTTCATCCAACTCACTATGTATGGTAAGAAAAGCACTTCTGTACTTGTTGATTACTCCATTGAGTATTTGTATCTTCTCACCATGTATGAACATTGCATTGATCCACAGGAGAGCAAGAGTATTTTTGGGTTTCATGGTCACTTTAGGGCCAATGTTCGTAATGATAGTAGCCCATCTATACATGACTTCGGGAAAGTGTTTCATTGTTTTGATTGTACATAGCTGATATATATTTTTTCTTACTACTTCATAGTAGATGAGTTAACATGCATAGCTGAAAATTCCTTGGAGGACAACTTGCCATTTGATGCTCTAAATTAGTAGTTGAAAAGACTGTGCTGTATCCACCAAAGAGACCATGTGTATCATTGAAACTTGCACATAACCTTCAGCCATTTTATGATTTGGATGCCATATGGTGATTATGTGCCATTCATCTTGTATGGAATGGGTTGGGTTGGCATGGCTCATGATTTTGGACAAAGGGTCCTTGGAGACTCAATCTTCTTCTTGCCATTGGAGGGAAATCATGTTGTAGCACGAGATCAACATGCCCTCTACACTTATCATAAGTTCAAAGGAGGACAGCGTGGGATAAGTCTTCTTTCCTACCATTTTCATTCCATTAGCCCACCTACACTTCAGGAGCCAAAGGTGGAGGATATTCTTCATGAGTTGCCATGTTGGAGGGGGACTCATTTCATATGGTTAATAGCTTGGGGATGGAGGTTTCACTTGGCAATGAGAGTTTCCCATGCACTTCAAACTCCATGCCTTGAGAGGACCTCTAGATAGCACATAGTTCTATCCTTGAGTATGTTACTTTTGCATGATGATAGCTATTTGGGATGTGCACCAAATACTGATTTGTTTGCTTGGGAGAGGCACTATGGAGTTCCATTGTTGAGACAAAATCTTATTCTTCGGGGGAGTTCATCATATGTGGATGATACAAGAAGAGGAAGGGATAATTTCCAGTTCTATCCTTGAAGTTGCTTGAGGATAGGCAACATTTGGGAGGGTAGGACTGTAATATTCCTAAAATTAGCATGCAACTAATGGGAATATTAATTTGTGTTTCTTGCACTTAGTAGGTGAATAAATGGGTGAACGAGACCCATACTTGTCTTGTGTTGACATAAAATCCCTCTTGGTGTGAAAAGGGGATGACTTAGTGGCTGGAATTTTCACTTCCCATGTGTGAACAGGAAAATAATCATGTTGATTCAGTCAAGTTGACCAAGTCAACGGTGCAGAATGGACGAGCAGTCTTGAAAGAGCTACAACACAGTTTTGGAGGGAAAGGATTCACATGTTGTTGGAAACCCTAATAGGTGGGACCCAAGGTGAGGAGGATAAAAAAAATTATGAGGAAGATAGAAGAATTTTGAGGTTAGCTTATGGAATATTGATTTGGGGTCTGCTTAGACTATTTGCAGTCTCTTGCTATTTAACAGAGTTGCAGTGTTGTTCATCACAAGGTATTCCTGCTTAGGGATTCCTTCTCCTTCATTGAGTGATCTCTTGGAGGAGTCCTGTTATTAATTTCCCACATCCGGGCTTGTGGCCAAGCATCCTCCTTCAGCCATAGCATTATTCCTGTAGTAGGGGACATTGTGTTGCAGGGTGTTGCAGTGGGAGACTCACAACACGAGCTCTTGAGCTTATCTTTCAGAGGAGGGTGCTTCCCTTGCTTTGCGATCTGTACAGGAGGTTCCAGGGCATATTTTACATCTTGGCATGTGGCCACATCACCTTCCATCATCTACAATGCAATTATCTTTAGAAACTGCGTCATTTTCTAGAGTGCAGCAGTAGCAGGGTTTGATCCCTTGCTTGTGAGCTTGTTCCTTGGAGAAAGGGCCAACCCTTCTCCTGGAAAGATATGTACTTAATTCTTCTTCTATAATTTGTACATTTCAGTCAAATTTATTTAGTGTTGCAGTATAACTATGTTTTTCAAATCCATATCTGCAGATCTTCATTTTTATACATTGTACTTTCATGAAACCCTTGCCAGGTTGATCTCATTTTGTATAAAAAGGAAGGAATATCCATTTTCTCAACCATTGGATGATTTTACACTTTTGATATCTTATTTATCATCATTTTCTGCATACACCCTCATTAAAATAACGCAGTCCTTGCTTCATTACTTTCTGCATGAGTCAGGCTATGGGGTTTGGGCTTAATTAAGCTGCATTGACTTGGGTAGATCTTTTGATGTTAGATAGAGTGATTTGTTTCACCTATAATTCTCCATGTGAGTTTTATATGATGTATTATAAGGGATCCAAGTCCCATTCCTCACAGGTATAGTGTTATTTTTTTAAGACATCCATTTTATGCCCTATATTGTTGCATTTCCCCACTTAGGAAGGAGGATATAGGCCATATACCTACTAAGGTTATTTCATCTACTGGTGAGATTTTATTTTACATATAATGAGATGATATACATTTCCATGCTCATGAGTTGCTGAAGCTCCAACTTTGGAATATCTTAAGATATTCTATTTGTTGTAAAAAATCCCTATTTTGGGATATTACAGATATTTTACATGAGGACAAGGTCTAGTTGACCAAGTCAAACAGAACAGTGGTAGAAGGTGGAGATCATCTTGTGGGACAGTGCAGTGAAAGAGGAGGGAAATTTCCTTGATGGAGGAAAACCTAAAGAGTGGGACCCATGGAGAGGGAGATCTCATTTGTTTAAAAGGAGGGCAAGGCAGCCATTGTGATTCATGCATATGATTATTGATTTCTTGTCTCTTTAGACTATTTGCAGTTTCCGGTTGTTTAGCTGAGTTGCAGTGTTGTTTAGCACGAGGGATTCCTATTTAGGATTCCTTCTCCTTCTTGAGAGGCCTCTTGAGGGATTGCACTTCATTTCTCCACATCTAGGCTCAAGACCAAGCCACCTCCTTCAGCTACAACATTATTTCTGCTCAAGTATAACGTTGTGTTGCAGGTTGTTGCAGTGTAGGTTCCACAACACCATTACTTGGCTTGTTTTTCAGAGGAGGGGGCCTTATTTCCTCTGGGAGATCAGTAAGGAAGGATTTAGAGCTCATTTTAGATCTTGGAAATCGCCAACATTTTCTATTCCACCTACAGTGCAGTTTCCCTTAGTATCTGCGTTATTTTTAGTATGCATCTGCAGTGAGGGTTTGCAGTGTTGATTGGTGGGTGAGATCTTCAGTGATAAGACCATCCTTTCACTTAGAAGATCCATTGTAGGATTTTTACTTCCGATTGTGTATCATCTTCAGCCATCTCCATCCAGTTCCAGTTTTGAGTTGCAACTGCTACCTTGCAACTCTGGCATTTTCCCCTTTTTGTATATTCCAGCCAATCCTTCTAAGGATTGTTGTATTATTGTTTCCAGGGGTTGAGAGCTTACTCCCCCTCATTTCTTGAGCCATATATTGTCACATATTTCTATTATTATCCAGTATGATGCAATGTCTCTTATAAAATGCGTCCTTTTAGCATGCAGAAACTCCTGTGTAGAAGTGATCTTCTATTTTGATGTACATGTCCCATTGAGGCTGCATTGCCTTGCTTGAGAGATTCTTTCCTAAAGTATTTGTATACCATTGCTGCTATAATATACATTTGTTAGCTATCTACATCTTCATGTACCCAGGCTTATAAAAATAACGTTGTTATTTCATTGTATGTTCATACATTGTTGCAGTCCCTTCATCGGGCACTTCTTTAAGACAACTAGGTGTGGGAGACATGTTTAACCCATCTAGAGGGATTTATTTTGAGCATCCTCTTGGATTTCGGTCGCAGATAAATTTATCTAAGGGATCTAGGTCTTGGTTTCAAATCCTGTAGCAACCATTCCCAAAAAATACGTTTTCCAGTCATGCCTTGCTAGCAGATCCCATTTTTGGATAATACAGTGGTATCAAAGCATCATTCTTGGCTCAAACTATGAGTTTTAGCCCAAGAAGATAGAAGAAGATCAAAATGATGAAGAATATAGGATTGCTCTTATCAGTGTTCAGAACTAAGAAGAGCCTCTCCAAAGAGGAGGAGAAAAAAGAAGAGGAAGGACCATGCACTTCCTATTCTCATGAAGAAGAAGAAGACAAGCATGAAGGATACTTGGATCATCAGATTCTAAGTGATTACCTTGTTGAGTACAAATCTCAACCTAGAGCCTTCAAGGAGACTCTAGCTTTTCCACAATTCATCCAGTTGAAGGAAGAAAAGAGACCATGCAGCAAAAGAGAAATCAAAGGCAATAGATTTTTGTTGTCTACATTTGATGGGTCATCTACAGCAAGAGCTTGGGTGAGGAAGCTGGAAGCATTTTTCCTACTACATTCTATAGTGGAGAAAGATGCTGTTGAGATCTCAGCGTTGCACCTAGAAGGTGAAGCCCACATTTGGTGGTTCAACCATTTGAACCATGCAAGAGTGTCTACTCTTGCTAAGTTTTCTCAAAAGTTGATCAAAAAGTTTGACAATAGAAGAATAGAAGAGGAGAAGCCCTGACCACCACTTGAGGAGTCTTGTACTAATGCTGTCACACTCATGGAGGAGCAGCCACCTACATCAACTGCTGGGGCAGCCAACACATTGGAGGAGGGAACTCTTGCAGCCCTACAAGAGATTCCCAAATCTCATTAAGGTATGAAGGAATTTCCACTATCTATTGTTGCAGCAAATTCTTTTGGTAGTTGTGGAAATTTTCTTTTACATGACCAAGGGTGAAATACCATTGCTGATCTAGAGCAACATGATTGCACTACGTTGTGAAAATGGTTCAAGGAGGAGATGAACCATCATCCTCATGCACCTTTGTTGAGTTACACACAATCCTTGAATTTGGGGTGTGAACTTTTGGAGGATGAAACAAACCATGACCAGGGAAAATTTTAAGAACCCCCATAATTTTTTTTTTATAATAAATAGGAAAATCTCCATGATACATATGAAAAGAGGAAGGCGATTTTATCAATAATATAATGTGTATATTTTTTTTTTTGGCGAATCTCTCACGATATTATATTATCTTATAAAAACATGGCGAATCTTTCACTGAATTATAAAATCTTGTAAGATATTGGCGAATATTTCACTAAATAATAAAGACTTTTTAAAGGGCTAATAAAGTTCATAATGAGTACTTGTTCTTCACTTCAACACCCTTCAAGAATTTTTCCAGACCAACTTTAATGCCTCTGTGAATTATGTAGGGAATTTTGGTCTAACATAGTCATTAAGGAAACTCTCACATTGCAACATATGACTAGCAGATTTTTGTACAAGATACATGAGTTCTCATGCATAATATTACCCCAAAAACGCTCTGCACTTGTCTCAGAAAAAAGTGATTCCAAGTGACTCGGATCTGCTTTAGGATAGGCTAGTATTTTGCATGCCCTCAGAAAAAAAAGGATTTTTCCACAAGTGTGAATGTCTAGCTTCAAAGAGTAATTCGACCTATCTTATATAAATTTGTTGGAAATCTTAAACTTCAAAACTTTTACTTGTTTAAACAATTTTCTTTTGCTATACCTCATAACGTACTTGCATTCCCCAACCTTGAATCACAAAAAGAACAATGAACAAAACCCCTCATCCAAATCTCAGAAATGTGTTAGCTTGCCTCAGGATATTAAGATGTGTGTTCTTATTTGCCTCAAACAAATTCGTAGATCCTCTAAACCTTGGAAGACTTGCCTCATAATTTCCAGATAGAATCCTTCCCTTTAAACAAAGGCCTAGGAGAAACAAAGGCTTACGAATTTTATATACCAATGGAACCACTACTGTCAAAAATCTCCATGTACTTTTTGCATTGAAATACAAAGATAAAATTAAAAGTAATCAACATTGCACAACCCCCTTCATAGAAAACAGTCAAATAAAAAATATAATGATATAAAAAGTCTCAAACTTTCACAAAAATAAGAGTTTCTTGCATAAAACACTAACATTTATGTTTGGTACTCACTTTTGGAAAGATGAAACTGTAACAAGGAGCTTTCATAGAAAAAGGCTCAAAAACAAGATTTAGTAAGTGAATTTCTTGAAAATGACCCCCATTACACTTCTCTTACTGATTAAAATAGAGAAAGACCCAACAACGGGATAACTTCTATTTATGAAACCCCATATTGATCCAAAAATATGAAATTTTGAATATTTATCTTCCTAAATTTACATAAACTAGAAGTCCTAAGTTTAGACAATGTATAGAAAATCCCTAAGTCACTATGAAATGTCTACAACTAATTTAGCATATTCAAGGAAAGGCTTGAAACCATTACAAAGACCCACAATGCAACAATCAGTTCCAGAGAATCAATGCACATCTCATATTCCTAGATTGTAGAAAAATCAAAGACCTGATTTGGGATAATTCAATAACAACAATTCATTAATACTTGGGTTGATAAATCACAGATGAGAGAGGAAAAATGGCTCATCCAAAGAGGAATCAAAGAACCCTGATGCAACGAAAGGTCTAGGCTTATTTCTGTAAATCACACACATGGACGCTTTTTGAGCTCAATAGGAGTTGAAAGGGGTATGACTTTGCTTAGGCTACCTTCCATCTACTAATCAGATTATCAAGAATTTGGAAAGGAAGATGATAATATGTTGCGTAATTATTCTTTTTTAGATATATTATGTCCAGTTGGAGGCTCAAACACCAAGATCAGTCACCAACTATTCAAGTCTTGCAGTGGTTCACCAACTATACAACAAATATGTATAACATATTACAACTTCCATCTCTCTCTGACATTACAATATCATTGGATGCCTAGTGAGACACCAGTGAGACTTTTTGTGTTTCACAAAAGACACAATTGAAATTTTATGGTAAGGCCCTTCCTACAACAAAAAGATGCAAGATTTATTGGAACCATCAGACTTATTTCTCTCTCTTTCTGAAAGAAAATATTACTAGTTGCTAAGTGAGACACATGTGACATTGTATTTGTGTTTCCACGGTGGTTGTAGAGTTTTCATTGTAGGATTAAATTTAACTTTATATATTAGTAAGAATGAAACATTTGACTATCAAGGTCTTCCCATCATCATATTCAAAGTACACTATTTCTTGTGGACCTTTTCAACTTTTGAACCTCTTTTCAGTTTTCTCATTTAGGCCTATTTACATTTTATATAGACTCAATTAGCCAGGCAGATTCTTTTAAAACTTAAATATAATTAAATAAAAAAAAAGAATTCATATTACCTACCATCTATATATCTGCAACTACTACCAAGGAAGAAGTTAGTTCAAGAAATTCATCTGAAAATGAAACAAGTTATTAAGAAAAGGGAAAAAGAACCATGCCTCATTAAGAGAGAACCAAGATGTGCTCAATTTTTGTTTTATTAAAGTTATCAGCTAAGCTTGAGAATTTAAGGCGAGGTCATTCTTCCTTTAAAATAACAGTGGTATGGAATTAGATATATTGTTCTTCCCTTAGTTAAATTTACTTAGATTCCAGTCTTTTTGCAAATTTATCAAGTAGTTACCAGCCCCATCACTGACAGGGAATCTTGGAATAAAGATATTGAAGATTGGAACTAGTTTAAAATTCCCTTAGATCACTTTTTTCCCTCATTTAATGGAACTAGAAATGTAGATGCAAATCTAGAAAGAATCAAGATCCTTTAGTGTTAAATATTTGACTTTGAGATAACAAAAGAGATTGTCGCACCAAGAGATTACATCTGATTATGAATATTTCAATTTCATTTGAATGCATGCAATGTAGTACTTCTTTTGGAGTTAAGTTTTGTTGTTAATTTATAGAAAATTAGACAGTAAGAAAGGAATTTTTCTTCAGAGCTGACCTTTTATGTACTTTTCCCACTGTCATTTGAGCTACAATATTTTCATTTTCCAGAAAACATGAGTTGTGGGATATTGTATCTCTTATTTATACCATGTGTTATGGAAACTTTCATTTTATTCTTGATATAAAGTTGAACAATAAAAATAAATTTTTTCCACTCAATGTGGGCTTCTATATTGTAAGAAAATCGATAGGTTTATTCAGTTATTGTCTAGAAATTGCATGTTTGGATCAACATTCGAGGTGGAGGAGCAATAAAAATGATCGTCATAATTCATGCAATAGTTTGGATTTTGAACCAAATATTCAGCATGTGCCCTTTTTTTTGCAATATCTCTTGGGTATTTTGGTTTTTTGTAATTTTTTTTAAGAAGGGAAAATGGATCTCGATGGTGCATCATGCTCTTTCTTTTCACTTTCGATATTTTTTGGATAAGGACAATGAAATTTGTGAAATTTGGATATATGTAATAGTGGATTGAACTGGATATATTACTTCTACAAAATTATCAGTTTTCTAGAGAGATTAATTTTTATCATGAATCACTGTAAGTTATTTGTTCCAGTGTAGATAAAATACAATTTGTTTGAAGCACAAATTCCACATATGTGTTTAATGAGTAAACAGGTTTTTGAGGAAACTAGATCTCGTACAGTCTCATATTACATTCTGGTTGGGAGATTTATTTTCCACGATGGCTTCATGGGTAGAATATTTAATTAAGCATATATGGTCACTTTCAAAAAACAATATTGATGATTTAAAAGCTTCAAATAGTCTTATGCAGTCATTTCCATCTCATGAATCGACAAAACAATTTGTATTCTCTTCATGATCCCGATAACCCATTCTTTGTTTTTCATTTGTTGGATGTAGAAAAATATATCCAACTCAAGTCAAAGACTGTATTCAACATATGCAACATAATGCTTACTAAAGGGAAGAAAGAAACTTAGATAAATCATGACAACAAATAGGGAATAAATTAAATTTCTGCAGCTGGAATGGAATAGAAACAAAACTTAGTCATTTTAACAGCGGTATATCCAACTCAACTTAAATATTGTATTCAATATATTGAACAGAGAGTCATATTTGATGGTCCTTTATTTTCCTTTTTGTTTTAATGTTGAGGGAGATTAACCAAACACACCATCTTCTTGATATACACTCCTCAAAATACTGGTTTGTTGGTGCCCTTTTCATTCTTGTTTGATAAACCTTTTATTTTTTCCCATGAAGTGTGTTCCTTCACTATAAAAAAACACACAAGATTCACACAAGTTTTGAGAACATGCCCATTTGGTCTATAGTTGAGATTTTTATCCATATTAAAAAGACCATTCTAAGATATGATTAGATAAAGTAGAAAGAGCTTACCAATCGTATGCTTAACTATTGGAAATATATTAACTTTAATGGGGAAGGCAATATTTTTATCATGGACAATTAAAATGATTACTAAAATAGTTTCAAACATAGCTAAAAGAGTTGGCCTAGAATTGTGTTTGTGCAAGTACATGTGGATGTGCATCAATTTATGTTTTTTGAACATGGCTAAAAGAGTTGGCCTAGAATTGTGTTTTTGTAGGCACATGTGGATGTGCATCAATTTGTGTTTTCTTAACATTATCTACTGACCCTGACCCTGGGATTTTATCATCAATTATTTTCATTTTTATAATTTTAGAAATTAAGGATCTCTATACTTGGAAACTCAATGTTCCCCTGTCCCAAAAAATTTCTCTAAAATTTGGAGTTGCTCCCACATTTCCCCATATGGTTTTCTTTGCTCCCACATTCCTCCATCTTGAAAAATTGGTGAAACATAGGCTTTGACATGTACATTCCTCAAAATCACTGTGATTATAAATTTAGCTCAACCAGAAATAGGGAATATTTTCCATACTATGTTTTTTGCAAGCTTAAAACATAAACAGTGCAAAAAAGAATCATCCAACGACACTAGGGAAGGCTTTAGCAATGTTCTTTGAATTGAAAAAGCTTAGACATGTATATTGGCCAAAATTTTGACCTTTTTACATTGATTATTAAACCTTAAAGTACCTTGTTAATAAAAAATATTTCATGGGGGTAGAATTTGCAAGTGGTTACATTTTTTCCTCAATAACTAACATTGAACTTGGTTAAGTCTCTTATTTTTGTTCGGGCCATTTTTAAGTATTGAATTAGGTAAAGAAACAATTTCAATAGATGAGTAATACATGATTCATTTATTTTTTTTTATAGTTGAAGCTGCCACAACTTATATTAAGATTTCACAAATTTTCTTGAAAACGATTCTTGGGGTTTTAGATAGGTTGACCTAAAGATGAGAGCTTTAACTATGTGAGCTGGAAGTTCTCAGATTATTTATGGTCTATTGTATGAGTTGGTTAATATTATGTAGATGCATAGTAGAGCATGAGATATTTTTTAAAATCAACACATCAAAGAGTTGCAGGAAGTCACTCAAGGAAAATATTATAGAAAGAAAAGTTCTTCAAGTTGTTTAATGCTTGCAAAAATTGTTCAAGAATACCACGGGATGGGGAAGTTGGCACAAAGAGATGTAATGCCTCTAGAGTCTAAATCTGATTGACATCTAACATATTTGCAATTGACTTTGCTGGGGTGAGTGTTAGAACAAGCAAGGAGAATAAGAATGAGATACATTACCACTATAACATAATTCTTACTCAAGTAGGTTGAAGTTGAGGTTGTTGAAGAGTGCATAACTCAGAAAAATGCTACGCTTACCTATCAAATTGCTATTGGAAGGTTTGGTTGCCCCTTTTCCATCACTAAGACGAAGGTAAGTACCTGTGAATGAAATTATTAAAATTCCTTTTTCTAGAACTTCTGATTCAATATCACAAAGCTCACCTTTTTACTAGGAAAATAGTTTTGGTGAGGCATTCAATAAGGTATTAGTTTGCAGAAGAGATTTTGTGCTCATTGCCTCGAGTGTCTCCCTATTGTGTTGCATTTTCTGGAGCTTCCATACTTGAGATTGGAGACACTGCATTTCAACACTCAGATTTTCCATTTTAACAAAGACAATGCCTGATTTTCTCTAGATAGACAGCTAAGCTTTTTGAATTTGAAGTCATTTAAAACAAATTTATAGACTTTGAAGCTTACCATATCTATGACAGCTTGACTAGAGAGAAATTCAAAAACCCCATCACTGGCAATGACAAAGAAAGAATTATACGAGTGTTGTTTGTCTTGGGTAGTTGTAAGGAAGTTAATAAATGTTGTTAGTGTGGTTAGAGCACATTTAGGGCATTGCAAACATTTCCATAACTCCTCTTGAGTAGTATAAAGGAAGGATGATATCTATTTTTTTCATCATTTCAATCATTTTTTTTAAACAATAACATAGTAGATTATATTATCAATAAAGTGTTGAAGCCCAAAAGAGATACATTCATATTTTTCTGAGAATATGAAGCCTTTTATTCTAATTAGTCGAAGCAAATCAATACAAAAATTCAGATTTTGTAAAGCCCTTAAGAAAAATGAGTTAGAATGTGAAGCCTTTTATTCTAATTAGTCAAAACAAATCAATACAAAAATTCAGATTAACAACGAACTTCCTCTCTTGTTAATGTTTACCACCTTGGGAGCTCAAATATCTTCATATTTGGCAGCAAATTGCATGGCAGTCAACCCCACTAGTTGAAGATCATTTCTCGTAATAGTGTAGCATGGCAGTCAACCCCACTAGTTGAACATCCTTTCTTGTAATAGTGTACACCACATAAAGAAATCTATTAATCAGGTTAATCATGAGAAAAAGCGTCTCATGCATCAACTCAAATTTTAGATGCACCTGTAAGCACAAATTGTTTGTGTCAGAAAATTATTAGCGGAAAGGTAAAAAAGGCTTAATATTATAGAAATATATAGACATCGATATGTATTATTCGAGTACATCAATCAGCCAGTCAATAAGTATTCCCTGCATCTTCTTGTTGATATCAACTTGGCTTAACATGTAGTTTGATGAGAGATTGTTGCATGCCTGAAATACAACAAACACAACGGACCAAAATAGAAACAAATTAGACATACAACTATTTATTCAGAATTGAATCTACACTATAGACATGGATCAAGGCTTGCATCAATGCTTGGCCTAAATTCGTCATTCATAAATTATAACCTTCCCTGATTCTTGAGTGGACTAATTCTCCAGTGGAGATATTCATGTATGGCAGACACGCTGTTCACATGTAATATGCAGTGAACAGCTAGTGTCTGATTAAATTGTTTAAATGGAGTGTATTTTTCCAAGACAATATGATGTTATTTCAAATAGTAACAAAAACAGTTTGCAAGGCTCCCATGACAACTCTGTATACCAATAGAAATCGTAATTGTCTTGAACATATTCAACTACAGCAAGTTGATTTTCATTATCTGATTCGTCAATGCTGGGCAAGTCCCCTTCCTCTTCCATGACATCCCACTCAATGGCTCCAGATTCAAGCTTTTTAATCGAAACCATTGGATGGCACTTTCTTTTGCAAAATAACAGAGTAAAACTCTGTGAATAAAAAGCACCACCTACACACGCTAAAATAAGGCCAGTGGACCAAATGCTCCTAACTC
Organism: Pinus albicaulis; assembly: GCA_034641835.2. Classification (NCBI taxonomy): domain Eukaryota; kingdom Viridiplantae; phylum Streptophyta; class Pinopsida; order Pinales; family Pinaceae; genus Pinus; species Pinus albicaulis. The sequence continues at coordinate 112,892,693 of CM076582.1, forward strand.
ACTTCTAGTAGTCAGTGTTGATGTAAAAGCTCATTGAAGCCTTGTATTCCTTTTTGATGCATCAGTGATTGGCATTCTTCTGGAGACACCCTTAGATACAGGTGGGAGGACCCTAGACTTGGATGTATTTGAAGCAACTTTTCCTGAGATGTCAACATTTGAAGGCCTTGGTGGTCTCCCTGAAGATGAAGTACATTTGATAGAGAGACTAGTAGTAGAAGGCCTCCCAGAAGCTGAAGTGTGTTTACTTGAGAGGCCAGTAGTAGAAGCCCTCCCTAAAGCTGAAATTTTTTTACTAGCTGAAATGTTTTTACCAGAGAGATCAGTAGTAGAAGGCCTGCGTTGTATCGTTGAACTCGATGGATCTTTACTTGATACCTCAACATTCGAAACCTTGAAGGCCTGCATTGTATCCCTGAACTCGATGGATCATTACTTGAGACCCCAACATTCGAAACCCTGGGCATTTTTCCTGAAACTGACTCACGTGTATGTGAGAGTCCAACATTGGAAATCCCAGGTGCTTTTCCTGAATCTGGTACATGCTTGGATTTTGAAACCAATGTTGATCTCATGCTTCCCTTTTCATATTTGTTCCTCTACTGCCCCAGTGGCTGAATGGCAGCAAAACAAAACCAACAGAAGTAAAATAAGTACATGTAAACCATCCCAACTAAATAGGCATGCAAAGATCCCTATTATTGACCTCAATATATCCACATGCCGTTAGCGATTTGAAACAGAGGCCAATGTATAAATCCTAGTAGTAGTGAACCCAATCATTCACCTCATGCTGCATACTAACATCTGGGGACTGATATAGATAAATCGGATAGTTGTTTCATACTAACATCTGGGGACTGATATAGATAAATCAAACAGCTGTTTAAAAATTTAATCACACACAATTTATGGATGATGTACATACCATGGACGATGACTTTGTTGTAGCACTCATATTATTGACATCAACACCAAACCTCCTACACACCCAATTCTAATTGTTAACTCTAATTGTTAAAAACCCCAAAATATTTGCAAAAGACCAGAGCATCCTATTGGGAAACTGAATCTACCTCGGCATTTTCTTATCAGCAAGCTGATTTTGCTTCTTATATTTCCCGTGGACATAGAATTACACACCAAAAACGTCACATACAACATTTTTCTTCATCAGCCCCCGCAAGAAGAGGGTTTAAAATGCCTGAATAAACATATGGATAAGTGAAGAGAAAAATGATTGACCAGAGAGGCTAAGCCCACAATCAAAACTTATTTTTAAAACTGACTTGCCTACCCTACTACCTATCTATGACTTGGCTCACAGGATGGGCGTGCTAGTTTTATTTGGTTAATTTGTTCCGGTTTGTGTTGGATGAGGGGAAACAGGCATACTGCGCCCATAACCCAGCATTCCTCTAATTCCAGGCACTGAAGGCAGTGCTTCTGCAGGTTCTTCTGAGCTAGGCATTACGCCTTGCTCCAACCTTTTGATAAATATTGTCTTCATGGGAGACTGGTAAGACCTTTTCTTGCAGGGGTATTGACTTGGTTTCTTCTGCAGATGGGGGTTTTCCACTTCCTCTGGCCAACCTCGGCAGACAGTTCAACTATAGAAACAGGAACAAGTATGTCTGAGATGGGGATAGTTCAATGCCGTTGAAACAGGTACAGGTAGAGGAAGGATGCTAGCATGGAGAAAATAGGAAATCTGGACAGATGCAAAATTTTCATTAGTTGTAGAGATGAACACATGGAAAATTTTAATAGGCTAGAAGGGTGATATTCAAGTGCTCTCATTGGCTAGGGTGAACAGTGTTTGCTCACCCCAAGCCAACAAAGAGAATGCCTCCGGCATAATTAAGAGCATCAATGAGAGTTAATTTGGTTCTTATAATCGGTTTTCAATTCACGGGGAAATGCTTAGTGATCAAGTACGGATGCATGCATAAAAGGGAGCTATTATGAAAAATCCTTCTTTTTTTAAGTGAGCTGTGGTTATGGATGTTGGATGTGGAACATGGATTTTAATTTTATTTGCAGCTCAGGCAGGAGATGAAAAAGTAATTATAGTCGAAGCAAGTGAGAAGATGGCATCTATAGCTTTTCAGGTTGCAAAAGAAAATATCATTCTCAAATAAGAAAGTGAGAATGCCAAAAATTAGAACTTGTGTGGAGTTATTACTATAGTCCATAGCATGATAGAAGATATTGTTAAATGCATGGAAATTGAAAGTCAAAGTGTAGATGTGATAATGAGTGATTGGATGTGATACTGCTTGCTTTATGAATCAATTTTTAGCTCAGTTATTTATTCTTGTGATCATTGGTCGAAACTTGGTGGAGCAATCCTTTCAAACATAGCTAACATGTATGTGGCTGGTGTTGGAAAAGGTGGAACTAGTCTATCGTTTTGGGAAAATGTATATGGCTTCAACATTTCTTGGATTGGTAAGGAAGTGGTTGAAGATGATCCTCAATAGACAATAGTTGATGTTGTGGATAGCAGGGATATAGTGACAGATACCTTTTCCTTACATACATTTGACATTATGACAATAAAATTTGTCCCGTTCATTCCCTTTATGCAGGAACATAGTAAAAGAATATTACGATTATGTAACTCTAGAAAATTACAATGATGATTTTGGTGTAAATTTGAAATAAAATATGAAATAAAATGACAAGTGGATTTTTAAAGCCTCCTTACCAATTGGTTTTATGGAATAGGTGCTTCTCTGAAATGTGTTCATTACATGAAAACCCTTGGAAGGCTCCAGGAAAGCCATGACGATGACCATAATTCCTATTTGATTGTTAATCTTGGTGGGATTTCTTAGCATAAATCAAGTCCATGAAATCAACATTGAATTGCTTTGATGTTGAGACCGAAGTTGCGCGAAGTGGGGACATTTTTTTGGAAGCGAGGATGTTTTACCCGTGGGTCTACATTTTGGGCCGCAGGTATGCACAGGAAAGATTGTTTTGCTCCTATTCTTTAAGCTTGTGGATTATCTTCAGTACAGTCAGACTCCTATACAGTAAGCGAGAATAACACAATATATATTAGATTAATATGGGCTACCTAGTTTTTATTAACATATCATAATTGCAGTTGGATCTGGTTTCCTAAATCACTGATAATGCAAACAATTGTGTACCAGTGGACTTATTACATGGTTTCATTGAAAAATCAGCCCTAATTATTGTGGTTTTGTGAAGAATTATATTGTTGATTTCCTTATATCTCCATGGAAAAAATCCCAAAGAGATGGAGATCTATTATTAGCTCTTTACACAGTTTGGAATTTCCTTGACAACTAATCTAGGGGTCTTCCCCTATTCTTACCATGTTCCTTTGAATCAACAAAATCTAGTTTCCTTCCATTTTGTAACTGGGCTTCTAAGTAAGTAATTTTTTTCTATTGTCCATGTTTGTCATGTCCTACCTGTCTATGCTAGGAAATATTCTTGTGAAGTCCAAAAATCAAGGCTTTTTGAATTTCTATTGAACAAGGGATTGCTAATTCTTATGCAAATGTTGACAAGTTGATACACCAATTCTTTAGTATCAAAATAAAAAACTCACAGTTATTTGTAATTATCTCATCTCTGCCAAGTTCCATTAATGGTTTACAATGTTTGAAGAATTATTCCTTTTATAGTTAAATCCATATTTTGTGAGAAATATTTCGTAATGTTTCACTCAATATATTTTCTCTAGTTGTCAGACCCTAAGCTAAGATAATATTTGGAAATTTTAACTTTTGCGGTTTCCATTGGGGAATGCTTTGATCAACACTCTTTTTGTGAATTTTCTTCTGCATTCATTTTTTTTTCTTAATTCTAGCTATGTACTTAGCTCTTTTTCTGTTGTTGATATTGTAGCTATATGAGGTGTAAGCAGTTCCATTATGTAGTTATAGTGGATGTCATGTTAAAGTACCATTGATCTACTTTTGTATTTTGGACATTAATAAAGTTATTGTGTGAAATTAGAATATAAATCATTCTTACTTTTCAGGCTCCAAAAATAACAGTCTTTAAAACATTCCTAAAACTATCCCTAATTCTATTCTATGACTATCTATAAATAGTCTGCCTAGTCTCCTTGAAGGAAGCCTTCAAAAATTAGATATTCTCTTTATACATGAAGCCAAAAGTCTACAAGTACTGCAGTAGCAACATAGAGACATCTGAAAGAAATTCTAGGGGTTTGGAACCCTACATCAGAACAACAACTTTCAGAAGCTGATAATTATATCCCTCCCCTGAACTCTTGTTCAGTAAGGGACCGATCCTGCAGTAACAAAGGTTTTTTTAATAACTGATCTGCCAGAGTATTAAAATATTTAGAGATATGTGCAAACACTAGACCATGAAATCTCCCCTAGGGTAAACTAACAAATTATCTGTTGTGCACTTATTATTAGACCAATCCACCATCAGCTTTGACTCTCAAAACACTTGAAATTTTTTATACCCTATTTGTTGTTGTTTTCTAGAGGAGCCATATAGCATAAATATTTGTTTGGTTATTCATGCCAAGTACTAATTCTAAATTTAGCTTTAAATGGTGATGTCAATCCACAAATAGAATGACACCAACCCAGACAAACCTGGAACTTCTTGAAAAGCCTCATCGAAAAACTCCTAGGCCTATTCGTAGCTATGTTACTGTTTCCTTTAGAATTTTGGTTGGTTACTCTTTCGAGGAAGAACAATTTCCACTGCAAATATTCCTAATTTTATGGGCTACTTGTGTTGGTCTCAACTCTAGATCTGGGAAGATATTTATGTTTCCAGATAACTAAATACCTTAAATCACAAAAATACTATAAAGTCCTGAAATTTTTTACAGATTTTTCTAAAATCCAAGAATAAAAACATTCAACAAGAGTCCTCTGCTCCATTTAATAAAAACATTTAGTGAGAGTCCTATGCACAATTTATTTATCCTACAACACCACCTCTCGAATCATGCTTTGATTAATGAACCAATTGTAAAAGAAAACAATGGTATGGTTTCTCCAGCCTCAAACCTTAGATGGATAGTTAATGCATCCTTTTATAATCTAATATATGATTGGTTGCTCCTGGAAATTCTACTGAATGAAGGTGAAAGATACCCACCCCCATTTATATATTCACACTGGGCTGCCAAGCTGATTTGATCTGGAATCAATTAGTCACCTGTAAGATTTCTCATCATTGCCAAAATTTCTGTGCCCATCTGTACTGGAACTATACTCTATTCGTGCTTCTCAATAAAGCAATATATTACAGGCTATCCATAGGCAAGCTCCAAAAACAGGAAACAAACAATTCATCCATGGATTCCTCACTTTTCTTACACAAAATACATATTCCTACATGTTTATCTTCTGGAAATTATCCCAAATTAAAATTTTGTTGTCGATAGTTAACCAGAGAAAGATTTAGCTTTAAGAGGAATTTCTAACTTTCAGACTAAGTGCCACCACAAGGATATTTCCCTCATCATTTCTTCTTGCATATTTATCATGTATTTTACTATGGAAATATATTCATCAGACCCCTCATTTTTTACCATTTAAACTAGCTTATCTTGTTCAAAAAATTTAATTGCACTAGAATTTAAGCTATGGTTCCTTTTCTCTGTTTTTACTCCTTGAAATTTCAAATCCCATGCTAGCTTCAAGCCATGAGATCAAATATTCCTGCCATCATTTGTTCATGCATTTTCCATGGAATAAATCCCTAAGAGATTGATATTTCTTATTAGCTCCTTACACAGTTTTAAAATGTCTTTACAGCGAATCTAGGGGTCTTCCCCTATGCCATTTCCATAAAAGAACAGTGCATACCTTTTCAAGTTCAGTCCCTTGCAACCCTAAGTGCTTCAATCATTGTTCTAACTGTTTCTTGCCAAGATGGAGCCTGAACTGCATTGAATGAAATCCCATATGCATATATGGCTTGGGAAACTCTAAAATTTGTCTCTTCCCTCTCACACATGTCAAACATTTTTTTCCAAACTTCTAATGTTGAATCTCTTCCTGGCATCTTCAACAACTAGGGGAACTTGTTGTACCATTCTTGAATATGTTAGAGTATTTCTCAATTCATACTTGTTTCTCCTCCTTTGTTCTTTTGATAATTATGCTTCACCACATTTCTTTTGAAATTATGCCTCCTCCTTTTGGCTCATACGCATACAAAAGAAAAATGAATCATTAAGAATCCAAAAACCCTTGTATATGACTCTGTTAACATTTTTTTCCACTTGCTTCAATTCCATAAGCAGCTTCCACCTGATATTTCATCCTTGTTCCCTATATTTGTGAGATATTTCTAAAAAGAAGAATCATTAGTATAATTTTGTCTTCTTTCCCTCCCATTTCGAGTTCTAGACCTAAAAATAGAATGGCCTGAGGGTCAAATCAATCAGACCAGCTGGTTCCACAGGTTTTGATAACATTGGTCTTCCCCCATCATATTTCCCTTCAAATACCTGCGCTTGATATTTTTCCTACTATTTATCCTTGCCAGGAACCTTTTTCTACTATGAGAAATATTTCTCAGGTTTCCTAGAATGAATTTGGTAGAAAACTCTAGCATCCTAGTGAACTAGTGTGGATTTGAAAATCTGAAATTTTGATCCTAACCAGAAACTGGTTTGACACCCTAGTGTGGAAAATCTGGTAATTATGTCTAGAGTGATTTTCAACATTCTCCAGACTGAGGTGGGGTTTCCTCATTTTGTACAGCTACTTCTCTAATAAGATGGGTTGCTTCTGGATTTTTTTCTGCAATACCAGAGACTTGGAGTGTGCACCATGGTTGTACCTTCATCCTGGAGTACATTGAACTATAATTTTTTGCAGAAATATTGAAAGTGTTAAGGGGACTATCTATATTTTCTTCAGTATTCCCATCCACCAATTGATCATCTCATGTATCTATATCTTGTTCTTCATAGTCTAGATATTCCTTGCCTAATTATGAAATTAACATTATTTCCTTTCTATTTGTGTTGGGTTTCTCATCAGATTTCATATATAATTTTCACCACTTGTAGATGTGAAATGGTTAGAAACTGCTGGGTCAAAGGAATTCAAAGAATAATCTATCAACATCTGAATTAAATAAGAGGATTCCAATCCTTCATATCTTGACATATGGAATTTATTAGAAACTTTACCAAATTTACTACCAGACTCTTCTTCCACATTTTAAGAAGTCTAAGAGATGCGATAAAAATTGAGGAGAGGTGCTTCATACTCAGAATCAATGTTGATGTCACCCTAGCTACCTCCTTCCAGTCAGTCAATACTTTATATGTTATAACTACTTCTGTTTCAGAATTCACCCTTTCTAGAAATGTTTCTGCCAAAGATTTCACAACATAACTCATCCAAATCATTTGTCCATTTCTTTAATCCCATTTTTTTCTTTTCTTTTCGGACCTTTGTTGCTACCACTATCATCTTCTCATCTATAATTATTTTATTTATTTATTGTTTTCCTATCCTACAAAAAATGTTTTGCAAACTGAAGAAGTTGAGGGGAACAATATCTTGTGGTACTTTGCATAACTATCCAAGGCCTACTCTAACAGTAACAAGTAGTTTTACTGTCCTAATGAATTCATCATAATCCTTCTATAATTTTTCTACAGGGATATGAGAAGTTTAGGTTCAACCTAAAAATATGCTGCTAATGATCTCCTAGGCACATTGAATGATATTTTAATACCCTTCTTGTATGTCTTTCCTCTTTCAAAAATATCTCTTTTGGCTCTCCAGTCATCTCTTGAAATGTATTAAATCCTCTTAAATTCCATGTTGGCTGAACTATTATGCCAAGGTCTATAGGATGCTAAAACAACTGGAAGTTGCAGAGGTTTTTCTATCATTAGGTAATTTATAGATATTAATGCTACCCTTGCTACTTGTATTCTCCTCTGGTGGGAAATTATCCTCCAGTCTTTTCTTCTCGGGATAGGAAATAGTTAATTGTCTTGCGTTTTTGCTTTAGTGGTACTTTAGCCTATAAACATAGCCATACCAGGTTTCCCCTTTTGATGGTTTTCAGTAGTGTAGAGTGGAGATTTATAGAAAATAGATACAGGTGCAGGAATAAGTAATTTAGAGAAATAATAGTGAATTTTTTTGGATTTGAATTTTGAAGTATAAAAACATCAAAATTTAAAAATACTTAAAGTAAGTGGTTGCAGCCTAATGTCAATGTGCTTGAAACTGGTACTCTAGATGTGCTACTGGTATGCCTCCAAAGGGTTTAGTTTGTCCAATATTGGTCACGTAGGGATAGAAAAGGTAGAGGGTGGTATGAAGGAAAGTTCATGAGGCTTTGTAAATATAACACCCCTAGTCTTTAATTCCCCATAGATACCATAATTTTCATTAAATATGTTAACGATTACCGTAGGGTCAGGTAAATGTAAATGGATCAAAAAGTCCTAGAACAACTGTAATATGCATTTTTTGAAATATATTTCCAAAGACTAAAGAAGAGAGAAGCTAACACAGATCTTAATTCCTATTATAGAAGATTTCTTGAGGGGAAAAGCTATAATGTGGATTCGGGAAGTTTTTTTCCTTACCTGAATTAAATGTATTAATTTTCTGATTTGATATTGAAACACCCACCTACCAGCAGTAATGGGAAAGAATGGGAGTAGTATTGAGCTCCTCTAGGAGTATGTTCATGGACATATTCTGGAGACCTCTGATTTACCACACAACCTAAGGAGGGACCCAAAGAAATTCTCATGTTGAGATCATGTGTGGTGTGTGTGAACAAAGTGAATAGAGAGTAAGAGCAGAGGATGGTAGTGAGTAGTGGAATGGGAATGTGTTAGAGATACAGAAAAGGGTATGCCATTGAACTAGTGGAATCTATAAGCAAAAAATTAAGTCACATGTAGGGTTGAATGTGTGGCTCTGATCAAGATGATAGACCCTCTATGTCACTGAAAACCTGTGTGGCATTGTAGACTACTTGATTGGTAAGGGAATTCAGTGCTAAATCCATTAGCCTGAGCTAGAAGGCTAGATGATAATTCTGAGAAATTTTGTTATATATATGCAGAAAAAGTGTTAAAAAATGGAAGTACTCAGGGATTATTGGGTCAGTGAAGGACTCTTTATGTTGTGCAGACTCAGAGTGACCACAAGATGAAAAATAATAGGCCCTAGATATACTATTATTTAGATGAAAATTAAATAGTTTTTTACTTGTCTAACAGTTCTTATCAGGTGGTTCAGATTCTGGTTGGCTGGGAGGCATTGAAAAATATAGTGTATTTTTTATATACTGGAGAAATAAGCAAGATGCAAGGTAGGCTATTTATGGAATAATAAAAATTCAGAGCAACAATAAGAGGGATTTTCCACAAAAAAATTAACCAAGTACAAGGGCTGGGAAATAACTTGCTATTAGTAGAAACCAGTCCACCTTGCCTCAAATAGGAGTACATTTGAGAAAGGACACACGCACACTATAGACTTCACACACACAGGCTATATAATTTACACACCCACAGCTTACACGCCTGCAACTCAACAATGCTAGGTTACATAGAGAAGAAAATATGACTTCCAAAGTCTCTTGCTCGAATATTTAGACCAAGAGTCCACATTATCTCGCCTCACCTTTAAAATAACCTATGTTCTTCCACAGTCCAACCTGTGCTCTTCCATGGCCTGAATTAAGCTGAAAAATCTGAAAATTGACCGGTGCAAAATCCTGATTGTCTCCTCGACACTGCTCTGCTCTGATATGGTCTCCTCAGTGTTGCTCTGTCTATCGACCAAAGTATTAAGGGATGAAACTTTCTATCAAACGCCTTAGAATGGGTATGAAAGGGTAAGGAGACACCAGGTTAAGTGCAGTAGACCTTCCTTATGCTCCTTTGTAAAGTGAATAAAGACCTGAGGAGGACATGATAGGAGGGCTGATGTCTATAAGAAATATGTTAGTGAGGTGATACCATTAACCAGCGATTAAGGGTCCTGTTTCCCTCTTCCCTCTTACCTAAAAACTCATGCTTATCAGGTGATCATAGCTAAGAAAACAGACAGAAATATTAGCATTTTCTCTTGCTCGAAAATGACGGAATGAACCAGCGTTTTATCTTTCTCAAAAATGAAATAAGGATCAGTGCTCTTGCTCGAAAATCACCTGTGTTATTGCTCGAAAACGTTCGACCTGTTTATATTATTTCATGTAAAATTAAAAATACCAAATGGAAACCCTAATTTATAGATGCGAATTTCAAATTTCCCTCGATTTGCAAACCAATAAATCTAGCGTTTGCAACCAAAACCAACTTCAAAACCTTTAAATCCGGCGAATTTCAACCTTGCCCTCTATCTGCGAACCAAGAAATTTGGCAATTAAAACCAAAACCAACTTCAAAACCTGTAAATCCCGGCAATTGTAACCAAATGCATTGATTCCGACCTCCAAACTTCGCGAATCAAGCCTTTGCAATGAAAATTGAGGGAGAATCGAGCCTTTGCAATGAAAATCAAGGGCGAATTTGACCTTTGCAATTTTTATCTGCTTTAATTTTTGGGGATAAAATATAATAATTATTTATTTTTTAAATAAAATTTGGGCTAACTATATAAAAGGGGTAAAATGGGTGCAATATAAAAATTCGCCTCTCCAAACTATAAAATTCCTTAAATTTCACCTTTGGGCTAAAATTCGCCCCTAAAATTCTCCATTCCTAGGTTTAGGAATTTTTGAAGGAGTTAGAGCATCCATCTCAAAAGCACTGACAAACAATAATGAGGAAAAATCGCTGCCTGACATTTGAGGTTCATCTAAAACCAATAATTTTACCAAGCCATGATGAAATAATGATGTCTCACTCCCCTCAGACTTTTCTTGGACCTTATCATCCATCTTTGATAGACTTCTATGCAGATAAAAAGGTAAGTCAAGGGAAATCTTACAAGTGAAGTGTAGAAGTAATTTGAAATGGTATGAGTATACGTTGTGATATCTACCTTCAAAGGTAAAGTATTTTTGGATGATGACCAACAATTTTAAATAGTTGTCTTTAATGCAGATTCTTGGAATAACATTGGTGAGATCCATTTCAGTGTGCTCAGGCTTCATGAATTATTTGCAATGCTCCATGTTAAACTTGAAACGTTTGAACCAGTTTTCTTGACCTCTTGGAATCTCTGTAGCAACAATAATATCCTCTGGTGTGATGGAAAAATTTAGCATTCCTACTTTAGTGGTTTTTCCATTGAAATTCAAAGCAAACTCCTTGGATACTTGTGTATGACAGCCCTGCAATTTCTCACAAAAATGTAGGCAACCTGCTCTTCTGAAGGCTTCCATTACTGATGGATCTTCATTGATCACTTTCATGTATGCATGTTCATATCTTAGACATTTTCCACCATTATGTATTTTTCTTTTGTTTGCCATAGTTTCTCTAAGAATTGCTCAGCCTCGTTTGATGATGTTTAGCCTCACTTGATGAGTTTGTAAGCTCGCTTGATGATGTTCAAAGGAAACCTTTGAAGAAACTAGCCCCAACATTGGATTAATACAATAGCTCTCTAGAGCTCAAATATTACGCAAGGGGGGAAAAGAAATGAGAATGACTAAATTAGGAAAGGATTTGAAGTTTAAATGTCTTCTCATGACTTAATGATGACTTCTACATTACCTAAACTAACCATGATGACCTTGATTTTATCCCTCCATGACTCAAAAGCATCTAATTTATCCTTTTCCAAACAATTTCTGGCACCTAATAGTTAGACTGACAAGACATATAGGAAACCATGCTTTTGTAGCACCTTTAGTGTTAATTTGACTGTTTTTGCTACGAAACTATCAATAGTTTCATAGTGAAAAGTGACTTTTTGCAGTACATTGCGCTACAAAACTGTGGCTTCTTGGCTAATTTGGAAGTTTCGGTACAAAAACTTTGGAAAATGAAATAAGTCAGAAAATGATGAATGATGTGACTTGAAGGAGTTTTAACATGAGTGGGTTTAGACCTCAGGGTAAACTTAAACCATAAAAATTTAATATTTCCCTTGACCAAACTTAAAAATGAATCCTACAACCCTATTTTGACCCAGGAACCTATTTAGCCTTGTCAAAATGATGTTTTAATTTTTTGGGTGATAACAAGAGGCTTATTAGATCATGTTGTATGATTTGTGCCCCATTATATCACACTTATTTGTTGTTGTTATTGTTAAAAAATGGCTCCATATTGGTCACTCATGTTTATGCATTGATCTTCACTGCTACTTTCCAGTTTAATGTCTTATATTACTGCTTTCCCCATTTGGGAATATTACAGATGTGCATGAGCTGATGAATCAGTTCCATACCATGTGCACAAAGTTTGGTATCAAATATTTGGAGAAACATTTAGTGCTTAAGTACCACATTTTTATACACAGATACATCCAGGAGGAAATGGAGTTCCTCAACATATCCTCACTTGGTGCAGCATACCAGTATGCTACCATGATTGAGCAGAAATTCAAACAGAGGAAGTGAAAATTTGGATCTGCAAATCAAAAGCAAGGGAAATATGCCCCCAAACCATATAACACATGACAAGGCCAAATTGGGGTGGCCCAGGATAACTCGTAAAAGCCATAAGTGAATAAAAACACCAAAAATCCAAAGAAGGAAACAGGAAAGTGGTGTGAGTTCCGTAAGAGCTCCACTCACAACACAAGTGAGTGTCGGGCTATGCAGTCACTAGTGGTTGAGCTGAAGGCTTCCGAATCAGATGCATGTTTTGAATATGAGTCAGAACTCGACAAGGGAAATGAAAAAGGGAATCAGATTTGTTGGGAAAAATACTGAGAGAGGGGGGGGGGTGAATCAGTATTTAGAGCTTATTTAAAACTTTTACTTTTTCTTTAATAAATTCCATACGTGACTTTAATGAACCCAAATCGCATATACATGCAGATATCCTTAAGAAAACTTGTGTATGACCAAAGATCTTACTATGCATATAGTTATTTACTTAGATTAGTGCATCGTTCATTCATTAGATGTTTAATAAGCAGTAAGCATGTGCAGTAAGAACATAATAAATCATCACAGATAAGAAACACACATGAACACCAGGATTTAAAGTGGAAACCCAATTCGAGAGAAAACCATTTCTGTTGTCATCTCTGTCTTCGATATTTATTATAAAGAAAACTGCTTACAATCTTGTATTGGTGTAGGCTCATATTAGTACACAAGCATCTACCTATACAAGGCTGCAACCTTCTTTCATTTTCCAGCTGCTATTGGAAGGGAGCTACAACCCCCTGAACTCGTTTACCAGCCACTACTGGAAGGGACTTCAAACCCCTGACCAAAACACTAGCTTCTACTAGTAGGAAGCTTCTACTTCCACACTAAAGGCTTCAACCCTCAGAAACACTGCAGATCACGTTTCATCAATATTCATATTGGATCAAACAGCTTCAACACAACTCTTCATAAGAACATTAATAACCTTCACTCAATACTTCAATCAAAACAGTGACATCACTATAACTAGAACTCAAAAATAAGACAGACTTCAGAATCAGTATGAAAAATCAAACTTAACCCTAAACATTCATCATATTAAAATGCATATGCTACTTTGCTTCATTAAATCTGTGTGTATACACATTTTCCTTCACACCAACCTGCATATAGATCTATGAATACTGTTTTTTCAAAATGTAATCAGTCGCAGATCCAGATCTGAGGCTTGCAGTTAGACATATTTTCAAAAATGCAGAACCCTTAAACAGTCAGTCATCATTAATCATGTTTACTCACTGATTGATCAGATTTGTACATATTCAACTTAGCAACATGTACAATATTCATGCAACCCAGACCCACATGAAGACTTCATTGACAGACAAAATAAATACAACAAGAATAAATAGATAATCTCTGTAATAAGCTTAATAAAATCCTCACTTCCATACACACCTTTTCTGATACAGTCGCGTATATATGCACTTTTTCAAAGACGAACTAGCATATAGATTTATGACTAATAAAATTGTAGATTGTTTCAGATTTATAGAACTTACCCATATTTCTTCATTTTACTTCAGCAAGCATGCACCAGTTCATATATCTAATAATCTCTTCAATGGATCATATAATATTATAGTCATTTCAGGTCTAGAGATCTTGATCCATCACTGTATTCATAGGTGCATTATTAATTCAGATCTATGAATAAATTGTAACCCATTCCATGTAGATATACTTTAGAGTGAAGTGTTCATTCAATACCCAGACATATGCACACCTTTGCACTATGATCTTCTTCTCCTTGTATATTTTTAGCCTTTACCAATACCATGAGCCAAAACCACACAAGTGATGATGGTATTATTGGACAATCAAATAGGCGACACAACACTCAATACAGTGGGTTAATACCATGGTAAAGCCCCATAGTATCTTCTTTTTAGAGCGCAAAAGGCATACGAGACTTGGGTCATACTTATTAGCATGTATATGTAGCTTTCCTTTACAAACCCACATATAGATCCTGCAATATTAACATTAACTAATCTTCTACTTGAAATTACATAATTCTTCTAATAGACTGCTAAGCTTCTCCAAGAAGACATTTACACCATCCTTTGCCAGAGAGTTTCCATCAAGGACAACATATTAGGACATAGGAATCATATTTCCAACAAGATTATCGATGCATAGCCTAGTGCTAGCATTTCCACCATCAAGATCCAGAAGGAAGAACCCGAAGATGCAAAGGAGGGGGAGTGCCTCTTCCATTCCCAAATTTGGGTAAAGGGTTCCCTGATGTAGTTCATTGTCGATAGTGGGAGCCAAAAGAACCTCATTTAAGAAGAGGGCATGAAGCATCTAGGCCTATCGATCACAGCACACCCACAACCATACACCATCAGGTGGCTTCACCAAGGACAGGATCTCCGCGTCAACCAGAAATGTCGCCTTCCCTACAACATCAAGCCCTTCACGAATGAGGTATTATGTGATCTTTCTCCTATTTAATTTTGTGATGAATTATTAGGCCAAACATATTTGTGGAAGAAACATGTTGTGTATGAGTCTCGACATCATGCTATTATTGTTACTTTGGGTAATATGTTGTATAGAATACTAGAGGTAGCACCACCTACTGCCATCTCTTTGATCACTATGAAGCAATGTAGTAAGATCATTTCAAAAACCAGGAAATTTTTTTTCCTTATGATCTACCCTCAGGGAAAGAAGAAGAATATGGCCACAACATCCAGACACGTTTCCTCTACACAAAAACAAAAAATGGGTAAGGTCGTGGAGGAGTATGGGGACATATTCACCTCACCTACAGGGGTTCCTCTGCACTGTCAAGTCAAGCACTCCATCGATATGACCCTAGGTTCACCACTACCTAATGGAATAATATATCGGCGCTTTGTTCTTGAGAATTACAAAATCAAGAGGAATATTCATAAGTTGTTGCAGAAATGTCACATGAGGCCGTGTTCATCGCCCTGTGGGAGCCCAATCATGTTGGTGCAAAAGAAGGATGGTACTTGGAGACTTTGTATTGACTATCAGGCACAAAACAAGATCATTTTCTAGAATATATATCCAATGCCATGTATTGATGACCTTTTTGAACAACTCAAGGGGGCCAAATATATCAGCAAGATTGACTTGAAGTCCAGGTAACACAAGGTACCAATCCAACCCTCTGATGTGTGGAAGATTGCCTTCAAATACAAGGAGGGAAATTTTGAATGGTTTTTCATGCCTTTCAGGTTGACAAATGCTCTTGAAACCTTCATGAGGTTGATGGATGAAATCTTGTGACCATTCACTAACTCATTTGTGGTGGTGTATTTGGATGAAATCCTAATCTTTAGCCAGAGTTGGGAAGAACACCTCCACCACATTCAACGAGTCCTCCAAACATTATGGCAACACAAGTTGTGTGAAAATTTGGAGAAATTCAGTTTTTACATGGCCCAGGTTCAATATCTTGGGTACATTATTTATGAGCGAGTGGTGCATGTTGACCTAGCCAAGATCCAGATCATTCAAGATTGGCCAACTGCAACGACTCTAACAGAGCTCTAAATTTTTTTGGGTCCTTCCAATTTCTACAACAGGTTCATGTTGGGGTTCTCTAATATCACTTGGCCTTCAAGTCAAGTTACCAAAGGAGGAGCGAAAAAAAAATTATTTTGGTCTAAAAATCAACAGAAAGTGTTCGCAAAATTGAAGAATCACCTCTACTCTGAACCAGTGCTCATATTACCAGAATTTCAACAACCATTTGAGATCGAGATGGATGCCTCTGACTATGTTATTGAGGCAGTACTTACTCAGCAAGGGAATCTAGTGGCATATCATAGTGAGACACGTTCAGACAAAGTCTGAATGTATCCCACCTATGACAAAGAGATGTATTCCATTATGTAGGTCTGTCAAAAATGGAAGCATTACATTTTGGGGAAGGAAACAGTCATCCACATAGATCACTGACCTCTACATCTCATACAAGCACAAGGAATTTGTAGAACAATCACCATTAGAAATCGGCCACATACCTTCAACGGTTCCATTTGAACATAAAGTACAAGAACGGTAGCACCAATAATGTTTCATACTGCCTCAGCCAACCACCAATCATGGAATTAATCACCGTGTTCAACTCTTATGGACACGAGACTTCAGGTTGGCTACATCTCTACAAAAGTGATCCAGAATTTTGCAACACATACCAGGTGCTCCTAGAGGGTAAGCAAGTTCCAAAATTTCCCCTCCAAGATGCAATTTTATGCCACTTGGGACACTTTTGTGTTCCTTAAAGCGAGCTTGACAAGATGATTTGGGAAGCTCACTACAGTCGAGACGCTGGACATTCAGAGTCGAGAAAATAGTGGCAGTACTGTGGAAGTATTTCTATTGGCCGAACCTTCGACATGATGTTAGGAAGTATATCAAATCTTGCATTGCCTGTGCCATTTCTAAACTGACCATCAAGAAGTGAAGCCTATATACTATACTACCTAACCCTAGCCGATTGTGGGAATCTATCTCCATGGCTTACATGTCGGGCCTTCCTTCTACCAAGTTTGGAAATGACTGTGTTTTTGTGATCTTCGAAAAATTCTCTAAGATGGTCATTATGGCGGCCTGCAAGAAGAATATCATAGGAGAAGCCACTATTAAACTCTTCTTTGATCGATTGTGGGTACACTTTGGGATCCCATAGTTCATTATCTTAGATTTGTACAATAGGTTCCTTAGTACATTTTTGTCATGTCTCTAGTCCATGTTGGACACCAAGTTCACTAAGTCCACAAATTTCCACCCCCAAACTAATGGCCAAACAGAGGTCATCAACAGGATTATCATACACATTTTACATATGTATAACTTGTGGCATCTATGCACATGGGATGAAAGCCTCCCCTATGTCCATCACAGCTATAACTAAGCTCTCCATAGCTCAAATGGCTACAACCCCTTTTAGGTTGGCTTAGGATTCCAGCCACTATGTCTCATTGATGTGGTCATACCATTTGCAGATTCGGCTCATGTACAGTCTGAAGCTGAAAAGGTGAAAAAATTAATTTAGCACATTTAGCACATTCACCAATAGTTCCATGATATATTGGATAGAGCCAATGCTAATTACAAGCAGCGACATGATCAACATCGGGTGCCACAAGTTTCAAGTGGGCGACAAAGTTTGGTTGCATTTGCAAAGAGAATGCCTAACCAAAGCTCATTGGCACCTCAAACCACTCCGATATGGGCCTTAAACCATTATCAAGTCTTTGGGAGACAATTCTTTTGAGCTCAGCATTCCCCCATCCCTTGGCCTGCACCTAGTTTTGAAAGTAGATGGCCTTCGGCCATACTTTCCACCATTACTTGACATATCAGATATTGCATAACAATTCACACCAACAGAGATAAACCTTGACTGCATGGAACATGCCACAATTGATCGTATCATGGACATGCATATCAAGGACACTCTCCAACAGAAGATCTAGTTGTATTGGGTTGTCAAAGTTGGCTAACTCCTGCACCAGGGAAAGTGACACACCAGCGACCAAGTTCGACAAAAGTTTCCTCATCTCATGGAGGAACTCAACACAATGAGGAATATTTATTCCTAAGGGGGTAGGAATGATCCAGGTGGATATGGGTGGACACCTGCCTATTCCACTTAGACCCACACCAATTTTTCTTTCAAGTTTTCAGTTTATTTAATTGTATCATAGTTTACTATTTTTTGCAGTTTTTTCAGATCTTGAACTTCCAAAGTTTTTTTTATGGCCTAATCCAAGATATTTTTCTTATAGATGCAGTAAATAATAACATATAATTGATAATTTAAAACCATAAATAATAAACACATAAAATGAAGAACAAAGAGACCATGACACGCATGATACCAAGACACCAAAATTGATTACAGATTTCATCCAATTCGGACTGTCTCCAGGCCCTACTCAATAGTGGGGAGGCCTTCATCCATTAAGTGGTGAGAATAAGAAGAAGTACAAGAAATATGACATAAAGAACCCTTATACCTCTAATATATAAAATGCCCAAAAATATGGAGACCTCTGCTATAGAAACGAACAACACCATCAGATTCCTGTTGTCGAGAGGTGTAGAATCCATATACCAATTTTCCAATTTAAAGACTGGAAAATTTCGGGCCCTCTGAAAATGTGGCTCAGATCATGGTTCCACTGCCTCCCGGAATGGCTCAGGGTTCCACCGCATCGAACTATGTTCCCACCTATACCTGGTCCACCCATGGTGCACTGTGCATATGAGGTTTATAAATCATTTGACAGGCAGAGTGCTCAAAGCACCTCCACTGGTGTAATGATGAGCTCCCTTAATTGGCGGAGGAGCAATCGGGGGGGTCAAATCTTACCCCTCCCATTTTTTTTGTGATACATTACACATATTTAAGAACTGTTGGTGGTGGGCAGGTCCACTCTATGTGGCCTGACTCAACCATGCCTCTGCCAAAGCCCTATCGTATGTTGTGGAGTGGTTCGGGTGGCGGGGTTGACAACCTGCCCCCAAACATTTGTTGTAATATATAATATGCAGTTACGGTGGTGCTCGTAGGGTTCAACGAGGGTCATGGCTCGCCGACCCATAATGTATTATATACATTTTTTTAAAATATGTTCGTTGTGACATGGGTCTGATGGGGATGGCGGGGATCATGGCCTGCCACCCTTAATTTAATATTTTTTCGTTACTTCAAAACAAATAGTCATTTTCGACTTTAACAAAAAATAAGGGTTATTGGGAAAATTAACGAGGCCACAATTTCACCCATTTTATTGACCTAGTTCCCTGTCGGTTGACGATGAATTTGTGGGATACTTAAACCAGGCCCACTTCCCAACTTTGACTAAAATTTTAACTCTCTCTAACTTCTTCATATGGGCTCAGATTGGATATCCATTCGCACCATTGGAATCATGTTGGCGAGAAATTCAGTCCGAACCTAGTTCGAGAGCCATCTGACAACTTTGAATTTTGAGAAATTTTAAGCCACTTGTCCTCTGATATCCTCCTAGATCAATCCTCCTGACTGAGGAGCTTTTGGACCACCAAAATCATTAACACATCCAGCACTCTGCTTGTGTCTTTGCAACACCATACTTTAAATCACCTGCACACAAATCTGGTACATCTTTTGAAAACTAATCATGACTCAAATGACCCCTCACTTGCTAGGATTTTATAGCACACACTCATTGGTCAAGGATTACATAATAAAAACCCAACACTTCATCTACTCAAAAGGCCAAAAATATAATTGTTGCATTTTGAAGTGATCAAAGACACATCATCACTTTTACACTTATTCGCAACGCATGATTTACAAATTGTGGCCATGACTAAAGTCTACCTCAAAAAAAAACTCTTTTTATTTAATAAAGTAAATGGGTCACCTCCTTATGGTGGATTTTATTGTTGAATGCGTTCAATGACTAGATTATTCATGGGTTCTTTTTGGGCCTGAATTGTTTGACATGTAGATTTCTGGCATTCATTCTCATGGCAATGATCCTTCCTCTTCCAGACTTTCTGGATTGTCTTGGAATGCTTCCTCCCGATGTGCCTCTGATAAGTGCTCATCGATCCCTCACTTTCACTAGGATGTTATGAGGTGTTCTCATCATATGTCATTGGTGGGTCACTATCTGTCTTGGAGCATTCCCCAACTTCCTTCCTGACATACCCAAGTCTTGCATGATGGGGTAATTCTTCTACTTTGATAGGGTTTATGATTCCTTGGTCATTAATGCCGAGGCCCTTTACCTGACACCCCATATTCTTCAATATTTTTCAACCGATACCTATATTATGTTTTTGAAAAGTAGTGAAATAATCATCATGAAAAGTATTTGAAAATGAAGAAACAATGTTTACCTCAAGGGGGTTATGCTGCATCTTCTCCAAGGCCTCATCCTTAGCTGACAACTAGCGTAGAAACCTTTGTTTCTCCTTTTCTGCTTCCTGTAGGAGTGTCATTAGCTCAATATTTTCTGCTTGAATGCTTTGATTGAACTCCTCAAGTTCCTAGAGCCATGCCACATTGGGTGACATTTTCATCTTTGGTACACTATGTGTTGAAATTTATGTTTCATCACCTGAATCTGAACCCAAATCGATGGGTCCATCTGCTACAATTACAAGAGATGAAATCCTCCCTTCATCACCGGAACCTGATCTCAATTTAATTGGTCCACCTCATGCAAATCCCGTAGTCGTAACTTTCTTATATTCCACTGATTTATACTTTTGATCTTGTTGCACGGTGGTAGCTCTCTTCTACCTCTCCTTCCTGTCATCCCTCTTAGGTCTCAGCTTAGGGTGCAGTTTTGAGCAACTATCTTCATCATGTCCTTCTTTCTCACAATGGGTGCAAAAGGTCTTTTCTCCTCTTCTCTTTGCTGCTGCGGTCTTTTTGGGTGGTCATTTTTTCATATGTATCCTTCTTTTCAAGATTCATGGAATTAACACTGGCCTCATCGATAGTAGCTGACTCAAACAATAATAATGAATGTCTTATGTAACCATGTAAAAAAACAATATATTTAGTTACAATATCTGGTGAATCTAAAGGAATGTCTAAGCTAAATTCTTGTTTCCTAAATTTTTCAGTGAAATTTTGCACATTTTTTCCTTTGCCTTGCTTTAGGTGTTTCCATTCCATTAATTCTTTTTTCTTATAACCCAATAGGTAAAACTGATTTTTCAATGCAAATATAAAATTTAACCATGAGGAGATAAGGTTAGGCAAATTGGTGTTGCCTTGCAATTTTCTCTCCCACCATGATCTGAAAATGAAACTATTTGTATCTATTGTTCAAAGTATTCATTTCCATTTAATTAGGTGTGCAAAGTGTTTGTAATGTCTTGCAAGTTAGAGAAAGTGTTTTTGGTAACTATTTTTGAGTTTATGTGTAAGGGAATATTAATTAAAATTACTGTTTCACATCTTGAATCTGAAATACACAGCAGAATAACTACACCATAACAACACAGCAACATGATGAGGCAGTTCACCCCTCCTGGGCTACATCTGCTGGGTCCAAGGGTCCCAATGGGCATGTCCTTGATATATTATGATGCTCAAATTGTTTTTATAGTGACAAAGAAGCCTAAAAAGGCTGAAAAAACTGTGAAAATGAATTCAAAAGACATAAATAAGCTAATTATGGCTTTTATTCCATCTCAAATAGTGAAGTGTAGCCTAATGCAACTCCATTTCCCTCATGGCCCTAATGACTCTCCAAGCTTCCCTGAAGAAAAAATGGCTGAAAAACACCTCTGTTGGCTCTACGACCTATTCCAATGGCTCCAGAATGCTCAAAATACTCAAAATTGACTAAATTTTTGTCTAATTTGGTCGAATATGGTGAAATTTATGATCCCAACAGTATTTTTCCCAGTGGCACTAGAAATCCTCCACTAAATTTGGCTAACTCTAGTTAGCTCCACCAAAAAAGGCAGAATCTCTGAATTATCAGAACCGCACGCTAAATAAGGTGGAGACTTAAAGTTTAACTATTATTTTGATGCATGTTCACATGTGGAATGTCAAAGAGTTAGTGTAGCTAGCGGATAAGACCAAAGTCACGCCCATGGTCATAGCCCTTAGGTCACTAGGCCAAGGGCTAGCACTCGAGGGCTTAAACCTTTATTACCACTGTTGGAAAGTGGCTTAGCCCTTGGTTCTACACCTGGTCAGAGGGGTTTAAAAACCTTAGCCCTGAGGGCTTATACTTTGTTTTTCCACTGGTTCCAACCATCCACACAACTTGCCCGTTTGGCCATGACCCGAAGGCATTCAGGTCGGGTCGACCTCCGCCCGACAGGACCCAAACGTTCACTGCTACCCGTGATTTAAACTATGCCGCTATAACATGACCCATTTGCATTCATTTCAGGTTTTCCTCTACCCAACATTTAAAAATACCCGTGACCCTTTTGCGTTTAGCACAACACGCCGATGACCCAACTACTAACCCATGAACGTTTAGGTCGGGTCATGCCCGACTGACCCGAATGCATTCAGCTTGGGTTGGGTCTGCCCACAAAACTAATTTTTTACAAGACTTAAACCTTGGGTTTGGGGCGACGTGGCAGCCTCTGGGCAGGCCACGTGGCACCCTCTTATAGGCCACCATAACAACATATAAAAATGAATTTTTTTTTGCCATAATTTTTTTTTGAAGATGAATAAATTTATGAGTTCAAAGGTCATGTTTTGAAGGTTATAGGGTGTTTTAAAACTTCAATATCTTCCTCATATGACATCGGATTTGGGTTCCATTCACGGTGTCAGAATCACAACGACGAGGCCTATCTGGTCGTTCAATTTGCAACCAATTCTAAGCAGTTCCAATTTTGAGCATTTGTTTCCTCTTGGACATGATCACCTGATCACACCTCCCCATTGGGAATATTTTCGACCCCAAAATCCTTCAATTACCTATTAAGAAGATGAGGGTACAGATCCCTCACCTTTTTCACCTCAATCCACTTTTCCTTACTCGGTTTTCTGCCTTTAAGACCAACCCGAAAATAATCAACATTTCCCCTCCTCGAAGTGCATGTACTTCTGTCAAGGATAGCATACTCTTTCAGCTCATCCAAAAATTTTGGAGAGAAATCCTCTGTGGATGGCAATTGAATGTAACTTTCATAGTCAACAATTAAGGGAGGTTCATACAAACATAAATTTTCCACATTCACAACAGAATACATTTGCATATATGAATCCAAATCTAATTGAAAAGCATTATTTCCAACTTGTTTAAGGATCTTGAATGGGCCATAATGAATAGGTTTCAGCTTTTTACCTTCTCCTTTCATTATTTCCTTACTAATATGCAGCCATACCTCATCTCCTTCTTGAAACTTATGATCAACTATGTGTTTATCATGCCTCTCCTTGTACTTGCCTTGAATTTTTTCAAGTTGTTCTTGAACCTGATGATGTATGAGATGAATTATTTCAATGAACATGCGAGATTTTTCAATGTCACTATGCCCATCAATGGCCACATCCTTCTTAAGAATGAAATCTAAAGGTGACTTAGGCAAATACCCAAAGCAAGCTTCAAAAGGTGAAGTATTTGTAGAAGAGTGCTTGGCCCGGTTGTAAGCATGCTGAATGTAATGCAAGTGCTCATCCCAAAGATTAGGATGCTTGCTGCAATGACCTATCAAAATATGTAAAATGGTTTTGTTCACTACCATCTATTTGCAGATGGAAAGCAGTACTCTTCTTCAACTTGGTGTCCATCATCTTCCATTTATTGGACCAAAAATTGTCAACAAATCTGGAATCCCTGTCACTAACAATAGAAGTAGGAAAGCCATAATGAACCTATATATGTTGAAAATATAAATCAAATTTTTTTTCAGCAGTTATATATTTCTTTCATGGCATAAGAATACACATCTTGCTGAATATATCAACTACTACATAAAGATAATCATGTTTCTTTCTAGATAATGGTAGACCTCCAACAAAATCCGTAGAAACACTTTCCCATGGTCTAGAAGGTACCAGAAATGGCGTATACAAACCAATATTCCTATTTCTAGGCTTGCTTGTAGCACATAATGAACATCTAATGAAACTTGAAACACTATCTACCATGCGAGGCTAATAAAAATACCTCTGTAAATGTGCCACCGTTTTACTTACCTTGAAATGTCCAGCAATAAGAGAAGAATGAGCTTCTCTCATGATGCTTAGTCTCTCCCCCTGTGGTATACATAACTTTCCCATATGAAACAAAAAATTATTATGCAAATGATAATCATTCTCCTCAACATGATTCCCTACACTCAAGTTAGCATACACATCCTTAAAATCAACATTTGATGCATATTGTTCAATGTAGCTCTCATGCACAATAGAATCATTATTAAGTAAAGTAGTAGCACTAATAATAGGCCTTGAAATCATATCAACAACTTTATTGTAAATACCTTTCTTGTACCTTATTACCAAGTGAAATGTTTGTAGGAATCCCATCCATCTGAAATTTTGTGACTGTTGCAATTTACTTTGCAACTGCAAGTATTGTAAAGGCTGATGGTCGGTATGAACAACTGTTTCTTTGCCCATAAAATATTGTTTCCACTTTTTGATGCTTTGTACCAACGCATGAAACTCCTTATCATATGTAGGATAATTCACAACAACACCATTAAATGTCTCAGAATGAAATGCGATAGGCTTACCATGCTGGAAGAGAACTGCACCCATGGCATAATCATTAGCCTCGGTTTGAATCTCAAATGGTTGTCTCAAGTCCGGTAATGAAAGGACTGGAGCTGAACTTATCTTCTCTTTCAAAGACTCAAAAGCTTTCTGTTTCTTGCCTCCCCATTGGAAATCATGCTTCACACTTGCCACTGCGTGCATAGGAGTGGCTATGGTAGAGAAGTTAGAAATAAACTTCCTCCAATACTGAGCTGCACCCAAAAAACTTCTTACCTCTGTAATGGACTTGGGAGTAGGCCAATTCACAATGGCTTCTACCTTTGAAGGATCAATTCTCAAAGCACCTTCTCCTACTATGTGTCCCAAATAAACCAAAGAAGTCTTTCCAAATTCACACTTTGACATTTTAAGAAACAACTGATTTTTCTTCAGAATATCAAGTACTTTCTTAACATGCTTGACATGCTCTTCTCTAGTCTTGCTGAAAATTAAGATGTCATATAAGTAGACAATAATGAAATCATCAAGAAAAGGACATAAGACATCATCCATTACCCGCATGAAAGTTGCAGGTGCATTGCATAAACCAAATGGCATAACAAGCCACTCAAAGAGTCCCTGTTTGTTTTTAAATGTTGTCTTTCAAATGTCACTTTCTACAACTCTAACTTGATGATAACCACTACTTAAGTCTAACTTAGTGAAATATTTAGCATCTTTCAGCTGATCTAACAAATTGTCTATCCTTGGGAGTGGGTAACGATTCTTTACTGTTATCTTTTTCAATGCCCTGAAGTCCACATGCATGTGCCAAGTTCCATCTTTCCTTGGAATCAACACTATCGGTGACCCACATGGTGAAGTTCTTGGTCTTATGAATCCTTTGTCCAACAAGTCTTTAATTTGCCTCTTGATTTCAGCATTCTCCATGATAGACATGCGGTACATGCCTATGTTAGGAAGAGGACAATCTTGATATAAATGGATTTCATGTTGAATCTCCCTTTTAGGAGGTAAACCTGTTGGTTCCTAAAACATCTCATGATGTGCATCAACTACATAATATAAATATGATTTAAGCTTGGAATCAAAATTTTCAAATGACTCATGATTCACATCAACCTGGGGCTTAACCATAAGAAGTACAAAACTCTTACTAGAATTCACTATCCTTTTTACCTGTCCCGCATTTACCATCGCTATATTTTCCTTCTTGCGATGTGCTCTGACAATGAAATCCTTGCCATATTTAAAGAGATGATACTTATTTTCATGGATATGGAAGATCGCTTTCCTGTCAAATAGGTAAGGACTTCCCAAAACAATTCTTGATATATCAAGTAGTACTACATCAATTTCAACTATGTCAATAAAGTGTGCAGTAATCACGGATCGCAATATGCACTTTCTTGAGACTTGTAAGTTTGCATCCTTGCATATCCACCCAAGTGGATAAGGCTTTGGATGTGGAATGGTCTCAAGTTTAATCTTTTTGACCAAGTCTTTTGATATGAGATTTTCTTGTGACCCATTGTCAAACAGTGTATCTATTTTTTTTATGTTTTGAGACTACCGTCACATGGAACAATTCAATTATTTCTTCCTCATTTGGAGCTTGTACATGATAGTTTGAAGTACTAGTGCTTGGCTTAGTTTTAGTTTCCTTTCCCTTCATACTTTTCAAACCCATGGCTGCAGTTTTGGTTTCATCACCTAAATCATCACCTAAGTCTTGTGTTGTAGTTGTAGTAGTTGCAGTTTTATTCTTTCCTTTGTTTTTGTTAAACTGAGTTCTTTTTTCAGGATGTAATTTCCAACAGGTTTTCTCTTCATGGCCTTCTCTTGAAAAATGTTTACATATCATTTTCTCACCCTCTTGTTTGACAGATGCATTCCTTTTTCCTTTTCCTTTGAAGGTTTTATCTTTTTCCCCCCCTTAAAAGGCTTGTTTCTACCCTCATCAAAAGTGTTTTTTCCTCTAGCCTCTAAATGTGTAGCTTGTACACAAACTTCGTCTAGACTAGTAGGATTGAACATAAGGATAGTATGTTTAAGGCAGCATTGCAAACCACCTATATATTTCAACAAAGTATCTTGACTTTGTAAGTATACCCCTAATAAGAGTGCTCTCCTCCTAAACTCTTTGGTTTCGTCTTGTACATTTTGTCCCTTAAGCTGTCTGAAGTTTTGCCAGTTCATGATAGCCTTTTGTAAATAAGCTAATGGATAAAATTGTTTTTTATTTGCAGTAATAAATTTATCCCATGATAAAATGATCTTACCATGTTTTTTAATTTCATCCTTGGTCTTGACTTCCCACCATACCAATGCTGCTCCATCCTTTCTCAACGAGGCTAACTGTATCTTGGTGTCGTCATCATGAAGGTTTTGTATCCTCCAGTAAACTTCCAACTGTCTAATCAAATTGTCAAGTTTCTCTACATTGACTTCATCGTTAAACATAGGCAACTCAAATTTGACATCAATCTTTAAAAATGGACTTTTACCAGTGGTTTTAGACTTGTGATATTGGTTCACCGAAGTTGAGGATGACAATGTAGAGGAAGAGGATGAAGATGGGGATGGTGGATCACCATTTCCTCCGTGTCCTTTCTTTGACTTTCCATCACTTTTCTTTCCTCCTGAGGAACCCTCTCCTTCTTTATGGTTCTTAGACCCTTCTCCGACAAGCTATCACTCCTTTCTTGGTAGAGTACCCTCACCATTTCCGTCATATCCAAGAAAGCCTTTCGGAACACTCGTTCCTCTTCTTTGGGATCCATATCTTCAGGAGCTTCTCCCTCTCTTGAAGACATGCTTGAAACTACTTCTATGGCTCTTAGAGGTGGCTCTCTAACCCTTCTTGGTTTTGGATTACTTTTTACACTAACCAAATGTCCTTCACCTCTCTTGATTTTAAGCCTAGTAAGCATCAAAACTTGCAAACAATCAACTATATCTTTGCACAAAAGAAACGCTGAGTAAAAATCTAGTTCCTAAGGCTCAAATCCTTAGCTTTCATACCATCTGATCTGAAAATGCAACTATTTGTATCTTTTGTTCAAAGTATTCATTTCTATTTAATTAAGCGTGCAAAGTGTTTGTAATGTCTTGCAAGTTAAACAAATTGTTTTTGGTAACTGTTTTTGAGTTTATGTGTGAGGGAATGTTAATTAAAATTACTGTTTGACATCTTCAATCTGAAATACATAGCAGAATAACTTCACCATAACAACACACCAACATGATGAGGCAGTTCACCTCTCTTGGGCTACATCTGTCGGGTCCAAGGCTCCCAATGGGCATGTCCTTGAAATATTATGATGCTAAAATTGGTTTTATAGTGAGAAAGAAGACTAAAAAGGTTGAAACAACTGTGAAAATGAATTTAGGAGATAGAAATAAGATAATTATGGCTTTTATTTCACCTCAAACAGTGAAGTGTAGCCCAATGCAGCTCCATTTCCCTCATGGCCCTGATGGCTCTCCAAGCGTCCTTAAAGAAAAAATGGATGAAAACCACCTCTGTTGGCTCTGCAACCTATTCCATTGGCTCTAGAATGCTCAGAATACTCAAAATTGACTAAAATGTTGTCTAATTGGGTCGAATATGGTGAAAGTTATGATCCCAATAGTGTTTTTCCCACTGGCACTAGAAATCCTCCACTAAATTTGGCTAACTCCAGTCAGCTCCACCAAAAAAGGTGGAATCTCCGAATTATCAAAACCGTGCGCTAAATAAGGCAGAGACATAAAGTTTAACTGTCATTTTGATGCCTGTTCACATGCCAAAATGTCGGACGGTTAGTGTAGTTGGTGGATAAGACCAAAGTTGCACCCATGGTCATAGCCCTGAGGTCACTTGGCCAAGGGCTAGCACTCGAGGGCTTAAACCTTTATTACTATGGTTGGAAAGGGGATTAGCCCTTATTTATATGCCTGGTCGCAGGGGTTAAAAAAATTTAGCCCTGAGGGCTTATCCTTTGTTTTTCTTCTGGTTCCAACCATCCACATGACTCACCCGTTTGGCCATGACACGAAGGCGTTCAAGTCGGGTCGACCTCCACCCGACTGTACCCAAATGTTCATTGTTGCCCGTCATTTGAACTATGCCGCTATAACATGACCCATTTTCATTTGGGTTGGGTCATCCTCCACCCAATGTTTAAACAAAGACCCATGACCCTTTTGCGTTCAGCATAACACATCGATGACCCGACTGCTGAGCCATGAACGTTTGTGTCGGGTTGTGCCCGGCTGACTGGAATGCATTTAGCTCGGGTCGGGTCTGCCCACAAAACTGATTTTTGAAAAGACTTAAACCTTGGGTCTGGGGCCACATGGTAGCCTCCGGGAATGCCACGTGGCACCTTCTGATAGGCCACAATAACACCATATAAAAATGATTTTTTTTTTTGCCATAAAATTTTTCTGAAGATGACAAAATTCTACATTCAAACGTCCTGTTTTGAAGGTTATTGGGGGTTTTAAAACTTCAATATCTTCCTCATACGTCATCGGATTTGGGTCCCACTCATGGCACTAGAATCGCAGCAATGAGGCCTATCCGGTCGTTCAATTTTCAACCAATTTTGAGTAGTTGCAATTTTGAGCATTTTTTTCCTCTTGGAAATGATCACCTGATCACACCAAACGAGAGTGGTGCCACTCAGTCGAAGGGATGCCAACTAAATCTTTGCCTCATATTTCTTGATCTTCTGAATCTGGTAGTAGACCTCAATCATTCTAATCAAATTGTTGGGCTTTTTTCGCATTACATTCTCCTATATACATAGGCAAGTCAAACTTTACATCTAGTTTAAGGAAAGGTTTCTTATATGTATGCCTTTGATGTCTCTAAGAATGATGAGAAGAAGAAGAGGAACTATCACTAGAATATGGAGAGGGAGGGGGCTCTTCTCCACCATCTCCATGGTTTACTGATCCGTGTTCATCTTCATTTTTCTTCTCGGGCTTTACGGTATTCTCATACTCTGCAAAATGTTTTTCTACTTTCTCTACCATGTTGTAGAAGGCCTTGTGGTAATTCTTCTCTTCTTCCCAAAAATCTTCCTCATATGCCATGTTTCTTCTTCTTCCCGCAAATCCTAGTTTGAGATCAAAATAATTAAGCTTTCCTTCAACTCTTTGCAACTTGTTTCTAGTTAGCATATACTCATTTAATTCACATCGACAAAGACCTACTCTAATACCACTTGATCCAAGTTCTTTTTTTTATAGATGCATTAAAGAATTACACATCACATTATCATTTTTGTTGGTTTGGAGGTTTTGGAGATAACTGCAAGGTTGAAATGATCACACTATGGGGAGCCTATGAACGTATTTCATGGTTGGGAATAGAGGTGATCCTGATCATTCGAGGTTCTCTTAACTTGATACAATGGATTTAGGGAATGAATTTTTTGTAGGTCCCCCCTCTATTTAATTGGATGCAATGGATCTGGGACACAAAGAATTCCATACTTGATGCCTTCTTTGTTCATGTATATTGGGAATGAAACCTTAAAGTGGATTCTCTTTCCAAACATGGTATGACCATTTCCCCTAGGTACATGTATTTTGAATAAATTGCTGATGGTGAGATCTGTGGACAAGGATTTTTTGAGATTTGATAGATGGATTCCATGGTGATATTTTTTCCCACTCCTTGCTTGTTCTCTCCAAAATATCAATATGAGTGTTGGTTCCTATTCCGATTTGTGTTTTTGTCACAGTGATGACTTCTTGAATAAGTTGTTGTATAGTCCCCATTCCTGGTCGGGTTATTTTTTATAACTTATCTACTTCAGGCCCACCCATGTGTAGCTATCTAGTTAATTCTAAGATGAAATAGATCTATGTAAATGTAAAACATTTCCCCATTTTTAATGAAGACATGCTCTTGGTTTTTTCCTTTGAAAAAAAGAGTTTGTTGTTAATATGTTAAATGGCAAGAGGAATTTGAGTGATCTAGAAAAAAAAGAAGGTGGGCACATCTAGCACTATTGGAGAAATAAATATGAACTGACACAGAGGAAATTTGAGAAATTGCAAGTACCACTTGATTCTAAATTGGGTTCCATGGATATCAGAATCGCAAAGGTGGAGGAAGATATTAGCAGAGGGGTAAATGACGTCCATAAATATTTAAGTACCAATGAGGAACCATCAAGGAAAAATACTAGATAGAAGTGGAATGACAGATGTAGTCTAAGGACACTAATGTCGAATTGATGGAAGAAGCTTTTAATTTGACCCTTCAATTTCAAATAATATGACTTCATCTTACTTTGATTAATGTTTTACAAGTTCATGTTGGTTTTAGGAGTATTCTATAAGGTATATGGCAAGATTTTTTTTAGAATAGTTGGTAAAATATGTCACAGACATAGACCTACTATTTTTTGGCCTGGTGTAAACAATGTCTTATCAAAACATGATGGATTTTGTAAAGGTTCTAGCCTTCAATCCATATTTTTATTATAATACAATGCCACTACTCGTTCCTTTGAAAAAATAAAATAACTAAATTAAAAATTAATGTAATCAACCAACAACCACTGGCAATTAGGTATTCCAACACTTTATTTTAAATCAAATTAAATTCAATATTTCAAGTATAAAATTAGAATATACATTAGATTTCCTTTCAAGGCCCATAAATTAAATAACATTTAGAATTATTTTATAGATGTGTGTACTTTTATTTTAATACTACATAATACATTCTTCCTAAACTCATTAAATGATGTTTTAAAAAAAGACAAATTGTCTATCTACTTTTGACAAAAAATAATAGAAGAAAAAATACAAAAATAGAATACCAAGGTTTTTAAACCCTAATTTTGAATAAAATACTTCCAGAAGATGATAAATGAGTTCTTCCATTGAACTCTTTCTTAAAAAATACAAACTTCCTACAATGTAAAAGTTTATTTTTATAACTAATTATCCTCGGTCAATGAGTTAAACTCTCTAGAAACATTAACAAGGATAAAACTTCCAATCTCCTCTTAACACGTGGAAATTGATTCATCATAAATTCTAACATTAAGTTGTTATAATAGTAACCTTAAAACCAATTTTAAACTACCACCCGTTAACATTTAAAATTATGTGACAATGATAGAATAATAACATGAAGATTCGTAAATTTGAGAATCTACAAGACCTAGAGCTAAGAAATGTGGATCTTCAACAAATAACCCAAGAATGGAGAAACAATATCTAATCAATATCCGAAAAGAGAAAGTTCAAATGGTAGAGAGGATCTACTTCAACCAAGAAAAAGAGAGAGCAAGAAACCCCCAGGTAACAATTCCAAACCCATTCAATCTTCCTCATTATGGATTAAGAGTAATATAAGTAAATATAAATTTAAAGGAACTAGAGAGGGAAAGAAAAGTGGAATAAAAACCAATGGACAACACAAAAATGGGGGATTAATTGGGGAACTCTACTAGGGTTATGTCAATGAAAAATACATATCTTTCTTCCCAAACTTATAATCTAAGAACGTTATATCCTGGAATATAAGGGGTCTGAATGGAAAATCCAAACAAAGACTCATGAAAGAAAAAAGTTGAACACTATATATAGTAATCATGCAAGAAACTAATAGTACCATTACTATCTTAAAAAACATATCCAGATAAATGTAGACAAATTCCTAAATAATAGCTAATGATGTTACAAGTTCCTTAGGAGGCACCACAATTTTTTGGAATATGGAAAGTATATCTATGAAAAACTTTATTTCTACACAACATACCATCACAACATAGTTTCAGTGCATATGAATGCATACAAAAGGCTATATCACTTTTTTTCTATGGTCCCAACATTCCAAAAAGGAGAAAAAAATTCCTAGACAACATGTTAAAATTTGAGAAAATAGTCAATGATAGATATTGGATCATCGAATGTGACTTAAAATTGATAAAATACCTTCAGGAGAAAAAAGGAGGAATTGTAATTCTTGAATAAGAATCCATAAAATTCATGGATCTCCTAAAATCCTCGAAACGGGTTCATATAGAAACTAGCAATGGAATATTTACTTGGAATAACAAAATAGCGGGAATGCCCAAGTATCCTCCATGTTAGATAAATATTTTATCTCATAAAGCCTTATTATCACTAGACTTCATCTCCATGCCAATATTTCTCCTTGTCAAGGCTTATACCCTTGAACCATTCAACTGATTACGGACTAGGAAGGGACAACTAAGAAAAGACTTGTCTATTATGAAACCTTCTAAATCAGACATCCTACATTTACAAATAAGATAGAGAAATGGTGGAAGGAGGAATTATCCATTTAGACCAACTCCATGTAAAAATTTCACCAAAAGTTAAAATTTATCAAACAAAAACTCAAGACCTAGAATACACAACAGTTTGGCAACATACAACCAAATAAAAAAAGGTTGGAGCATGAAATGATACTAATCAAGAACAAAATCATGGAAAAAGCTAGAAATGAGGATCCCATGATAAAATAACCATTCAAATGAAGCTATATGAAAAAATACAACAAGAGGAGATATTATGGAAGAAAAAAATGATGGTTCATTGGCTAAAAGAAGGGGAAAAATATACCAAGCTTTGTCATCAATCTATGATACAACATAGGCAAAAAAAATGAATTATCAACATAAAAAATAGTCAAAATCAAAATTTGGAAGGATAGGAGAATATTTCCTAGGATCTCAATAGCTGCTTTCAAAATATGCTATTGGAACCTTTATGGTGTTAAGTATGTGTTATATTCTTTCCATGATTGGTCACACGCGTGGGGGGGTCATAGGGGGGGAGGAAGCCCCCATTTTCCAGGGGTTCATGGGGGGCGGGTAGCCCCTTGCATGGGATCCAGGGAAACGCCTCAGGAATTTTTTTTTTCCTTATTTTTTGATGGGCGGACCCACTTATGGTTTTGTGCATGGGTTTGCACATGGTTTTGGGGCATGATGGTTTTCGGCCCCTGGTATTTTGTAGGTCTGGTCAAGGAAAATATGGTTATGTTCTAATCCAGGGTTAATGGATTGGGGTCTATGAATGCTTCGACATGTATAAATATGTTTTGTAACCCTAAAAGGAATATAATGAAAAATAAAGCTGGTAGTCCCAATTTTGGGATCCAGAGGAGAACTCTCTATGTATCTGTTCTATGTTTTATGCTCTCACTATTGTTTATTTTCCATCTTTAAGAATTCATTTTCAAATAATTTATGTACATGATTAAAACCTACATATGGATCCCATCAATAGGTATATTTTGAGCCCTATTGTGCTATCCTCCAACCCTTAAATTCTTATTTTCTCACATTAATTTACATTTTGTAGCCATAATGTGATTAGTAGGAAAAA
Source organism: Pinus albicaulis (assembly GCA_034641835.2). NCBI lineage: Eukaryota > Viridiplantae > Streptophyta > Pinopsida > Pinales > Pinaceae > Pinus > Pinus albicaulis. The sequence goes on from CM076582.1 coordinate 112,926,858, forward strand.
TAAAGGGTGCTTTTCATATTTCATGGCCTAATGTGGTTAATATGCATGCAAAAGAACTTTTTTTGGAGATATTTACTATGCAAGGGAACTCCGAAGGAATCTAGAGAGAATATAGGAAGCTTTCCAACTACATTAACTCTCAAACTCAACTTGAGTCCCAATATTTCTCACCAATAACTCGAAGTCCACTGGAAGTCGAGGAAATCAAATGCATGTGAAGATCCAAGGTAACCAGATCCACCAATGTCAAGATTTTGGAGGGAAGTAGTCCTCCTCTCAAAGGAGTTTCCCCTCAGTCACTTGTTGTATAAATAAATAAGCCTAAGGTCTCATTAGGATTCAGAAATTATGTTAGAGTTAGGAGTAGATATTGAGAGCCAAGGGCTTAAAACTGTTATTTTATCTTTGATATGATGTATGTGAATATTATTTTGTATTAATAGAAATCTTACTAAAGGTCTACATCTGATATAACTTGGGAGGGTTGAAACCCTTGGGTTTGGGACCGAAACGAAGGGTTTAGTCCCTTGTAGAAATTACACAAACATATGTATATCATTGGATTCAATCTGATCTAACAATGTACTAAATCTAGATACTGAATCTTTCTACAAATCAATTGTGGAAATTAAACACAAATGGCAATTAGATTAAGAAAAGAAAGAATCAAATTAAATCATAACATAGATATTTTCCTGGGGAAATATTACTGCTCAAAACCCCTCTATCATATATTGTATATTCCACAAGGAATCATGAAACAATTACAATGCACTCTTCTCACAAGAGTCTCTCGCAATCTGCATACCGTCTCACACATATCTAGAAAAAATTGGGCAAACACTTAGCCAATTATTAGTCTTCCTTCATCCTACCTTGCTCATGCAATTCCTCATGAATGCAATCCATATTCTTTAGTAATTTCAGCCTTCCTCAACTGCGTTGAGTATCATGGGCATCCTGTGGTGTTTTAACTACATCTGGGCAGCTTTCTAATATCACAAATGATAGTTAACTTCTCTTTAACCTTTCTCTCAACTCGGTTTCCACTAGAACTGACATGCATGCAATTATTAATATTAAATCATCAATTGCATGGTAGATCACTAATTGTGAATTAAATATGATTTAATTCACTTGATCTCTCACTAGTATAATAAACAGTTAGAACTAGTTCAACTGACTTTAACTCACCTAATTGAGTTAACTGATTACTCATGCATTAAACTCATGCACTTAACAACAACTTGAACTCTAAAACACATAGAATCTCTCTGCATGCCTCACCAACCACCCTCAACTCAAAATTCATGAGCTAATTGAGTTTATCACACCCAGTTAACTATTACAAGTGATTATGAGATAAGATTACATTTTATTGTCCAATTTAATTAAGGGATAATTAAATTTGACACATTTCCAATTTATTAAATAAATTGAATTCCACACTAATGTATCACTAGGACCCATCATTACATGACCTGTGGTCCCATACTAGTGTATGTGTTATCATGTTGTTTCTCGATGAAAAATTCACTATTTCTTGTTGAAAAATTCAACACTCCCTCTCAACAAGAAAGGAATCAATCTGTCCCGATCTGGTACCTTTGGAATGTTCGTGCATGCGCACATGCAAATCTTGCATGCAACACTTCTCTAGCATTGTTCGAACATGCAAAACTTCTCTACTATTTCTCACACATGAAACTCTTGAATGCAACACTTTTGAAGCTGAATAGCCTCCAAAAATTTGAATCAGTGTAATGCATTTTTCATAAGAGTCTTCTGAATATTGGTACCCACTGCACATGTCTACTAGACTCTATGTGTTGTTGACATCTGCATCCATGGACTTTGAAATTCTGCCAACTATGATCTGCACTCTAGTATCCAACCATTGTCACTCTGATTTCTATCCTCCTGACATTTGACTGCATCAATCTAACTGATCCTGCTACTGATGTACGGTGGGCTCCTTGTAGCCATGTTCGATCCATGAGACACACCATCTCAATGAATCTTTCCCAAATTTATTCTTGGGATTAATCTACACATCGCCCGACCTCTCACCTAGAGGTATTGCTGCATGCACTCCCTCTGCCAATATGGCTCAAAATTTCCCTGCTTGAGTGGTTTTTTCCACTCCATGATCCTCCACATGTGGTTTCTCCACATCTTGAGGTTCATTCTTTGGAACCAAGAGTTTCTGATCTGCGTGAAAATAAAGCTCCCTCTCAAGGGAAAATTTCATGGCTTTCTGACACTTCCCCATGGTACATCCCTTGCATGTGTCTATCTGTGCAAGCGTACCCATTCGAAGCTCCGTATAAATTTGTTGCATGACCTTCAAGGCTTCGTGTTGTAGATGACCCAATATCCTGTGCCATAAATCACCCTCATCCCGGCTCACCACTTTGTTTGTTTACCCATCAATTTTGCGTAGCCATCTAAATCAAGTTTATATATATTCTTCACATGAATCCAAATCTTCTTGGCTTGTACTATTGCTTTGTGTCGAAGGAAATCTTTCCCTTCACTGAAAAAAACATCATATCCTCTATCCTCCAACATTGCTACTGAAACGAAAAATTTTCTTCAAGCCTGGTATATGAATTACATATTTTAATAAAAATGGTTTACCTGACTGTCTCTGGAACATAACTACACTAGAGGTCCTTCTCCTCCAAGGTACTGAAATTTTATTTGTTTCCTATTTATGGAAAGATGAACCACTATCCAAGTACCTCCTTGATCCCATCAAACTTGACACCATGCATGTGATCAACGATAAATCTAACTCAAATTTTGAGGCCAAAGCCTCACAAGTTAAAAATCCTAAAGCCTTTTTTTTATTCTTCTTTTGTGGAAAAATAGTGGCATAATTTCCATGGTCGTGACAGTGAAAAAACTTCACTCTGGACATGTCGTGCTACTTGCCTTCTTCACCAGTCTCAAATTTGGAATAGGATTTATTTCCCTTCCCCTTCTTCACCTTATCAGCCAAGGTGAAATTTTCTTCATCATCTTCCTTCGATGAAGATCCATCCCTGATATTCTACCTGAATTATTCTTGCACCAAATCCGACCAAAGTCGTTCCCAATCTGGCAGCTTTTCCCTCGCATTGAGAGAGTCTTGATAAATATGCCAACTCTTGGGAAGTCCTCGAAGAGATAGGCTCACCAAGTCATCTTCCACGATAGTAATTATGACCTTACGAAGCTCATCTTGACATTGGAAAAACTTTGTTAAATATATCGGAATACTGTAGCCTTTCTCCATTTTCCTTTTCCTAAGCTTGTCCTTGAGTGCTAATTTTCTCTGATCATTGTTCCTCTGAAACATATCTGTCAAAGCCTTCCACATTGCATATGGAGTCACTTTTCCATGGATACTTGAGAAAATGTGGTCTCGTACTCCCTCCAGTAAGATCTTCATGACCCTTGCAACCTTCTTTTTCCAAGCATCAATATTTTTAGCATCTACTGCAGCGGGTTTGGGAATATCATTGTCAATGAATTCTTTCAACCAATTTTTCTCAAGTACTTCTTCCATCCTGTATTTCCATGCAATATAATTGGAACTACCATCGAGTGCATACTCCAATCTCAAGAAATTGAAAGCCATTTCGATCTTGATTCGCCTATCGCACCAAGAATACTTTTGTAAATTCAAATTCTATTCAGTCACAAACTCAGCTTCTCCTCCACTATAGTGATTTACTATTCTATGATACCATGTATAAATTATACAACCATATTTATATAAATGGATCCAATCTGATCTAATAATGTACTAAAGCTAGATAGTGAATTCCTCTACAAATCAATTGCGGAAATTAAACACAATCGCCAATCACATTAAACAAAGAAAGAATCAAATCAAACCACAACACATATATTTTCCTGAGGAAATATTACTACTTAAAACCCCTTTATCATATATTTTACAGTCCACAAGGAATCATGAAACAATTATATTGCACTCTTACAAAAGTCTCCTGCAATCTTCCTATCGTCTCACACTGATCTAGACAAAATCGGGCCAACACTTACGAAATTATCAGCATGTCTTCAGCCTGCCTTCCTCATGCAATTCTTGATGAATTCAATCCCTATTATTTAGGAATTTCTTCCTTCCTCAACTGCACTAAGTATCATGGGAATCTTGTGGTGTTTTAACTGCATTTGGGCAGCTTGCTAATATCACAACTGATATTTAACTTCCCTTTAACCTTTGTCTCAATTGGGTCTCCAGTGGAACTGACATGCATGAAGATATTAATAGTAAATCATCATTTTCATGAAAAATCATTGATTGTGAATTAAATATAATTTAATTCAGTTGATCTCTCACTAGTGATCCAAACAGTTACAACTACTTCAATTGAATTTCGCTCACCTAACTGAGTTAACTGAATTCTCATCCATTAAACTCATGCACTTAACTACAACTTGAACTCTAAAGCACATATAATCACTCTTCATGCCTCACCAACCGCACTCAACTCTAAATTCATAAGCTAACTGAGTTTATCACACTCAGTTAACTATTACAAGTGATTATGAGATAATATTACATTTTATTGTCCAATTTAATTAAGGGATAATTAAATTGACACATGTTCAATTTATTAAATAAATTGAATTTCACACTGATGTATCTCTAGGACCCATCATTACATGACCTATTGTCCCACACTAGTGTAGGTGTCATCATGTTGTTTCTGGATGCCAATTTCACTGTTTCTTGTTGCAAACTTCAACATCCCTCTCATGTATTATTTCCTTTTTCTTGTTTAATTCATTGTATTTACTTCATTGTTTAATTAGTAGGAATTATATTGCAAAAAATATAGTTGCAGATTGGACCTCTATTGTAGGAAGTGTGGTTGAAGAGTCTACAACAACAAGCCAAAAATTCATGTTTATGATTTCTTGGAAATTGCTAGGTTTGGAATGAAACTATTTGGCATGCTTGGTTTCTTCACCTTAGGAGTTAACAACATGATTTGGAAAGTATATTAGATTCATGTTGCAGGATATAATAGATCTTGAAGAAATAATATTGAACTCATCCTTTCCACTTTGATTAATTCCACTGCAATATTGATGTATGCCCTCGGTTACTAGTTTGCAGGAGTTTCCAAAGACATGTAGGGATTGGAGCACTCATCCACAATGAAATTTTCATCTCTACTCTTCTTTGGTACACCTCACACTTCTCCCAATCTCTTCTAGTAATACCATACTTTCAGGGTTAATGGAGGACACAGTGGGCATGAAATTTTGTGCAAGACGGACCTTTGAGGGGTGATAAGCTTGGAAAAAGGCCTCAAATATCCTTCATCCACCTTGATGAGCCTTATCCCATATTCATAACACCTTCCCTACCTTCAAAATTATATAAGACCCACTCTTGTAGGAAAACAGGGCAATCTCGTAGCGAAACAGGGCAGTCCTGTAGCACCCTATGGCAGTTCTGTAGAACTATCTAAATTCAATCAAATTTTCCCTAGGACCTTGAATTTTGAATTTCGAAGTTGAATAATGGCCCCCAGTGTTTGATTCCATGATTAGGGAGACTCCTGGACCACTCCAAACATATCCTATGTCCACTACAAACACAAAAAACCAAGTCGATTAGACTTGGTTTTTTGAATTCCCTAGTTATGTGTTGTAGATTGAATTTATTCTTCTCAAGAAATTTGCAATTAGATTAATGACTCATGCAAGTATAAAATTGATTTGATTAGTTTCAAAATATATTAGCATGGTTTATTTCAACAACTAGTGTAGCCTTTTCCTTTCTTATATTCACAAGTAGCCTCTACATTTAATAAATGACACTTTCATTTATACAATTAGAATAATGTTCATTTGTTGCAATTATGATATGTTTTCATATGAATTCTCTTTGTATTTAGTTGAAGAAGTGGTCTCTATATGCCTTGATATGATCCAATGACTTAGGGTGACATGAGTAGAACTTAACCTACTATGCATATAGGACTGTCACCACTAAGTTTGTATGAACCCTGGGTTGCTAATTTAAGTTGAGAGATTTGGGAGTTACAACATCCTTGGTGCAATACCAGGGCTCATCACTTTTTGGTTCCTTTTCCGGGGAGGTTTCCAAGTAGGTGTCCCCATTTTCAACAATATTATGAGGGAAGAGTGTTTTAAAAGGCCTAGAAGAATAATAAGAGATAGCCCCACGATCAATGTTTTTGGGAAGTGGTATGGTCTAATGCTTTGGAGGGTGATCTCCTCAAAGTTTTTGGACCCTGGTAGCCCAAGAGTGGATGTTCACATATATAGCATTATGGTCCCTGATACATTGATAGACCTTGGATTTGAAATCAATGTGTTGAACAAGGAAACCATGCTCAATATCAACCTCCAAGGGAGCTTGAGGAAGACCACTAAAATATTGCAGCTTCTAGAAATATCCAGAGTAGCTCCTGAGGGATTTATTTAGGATGCAATTCTCTCCATTTAATTTTGAGGGTACCTCGTTGAATTCCTTGTCCTCCAGTTAAAAACCAAGTTAATGGCTACCCTCTCATCTTAGGAAGACTTTGGTTAGCCTCTGTTGATGCATACATTAGCTACAGGGCTGGGAACATGACCATTAAAAATGGGAATATATCAACGCAACTTGTCTTGTATCCTACTGATTAACCTTCTTTTGAGAATGAATTTCACTTTTTGTTAGAGGATGAGGAAGGAGAAGAATTTTATCAAGCATCCCTCTTCCCAGTATGCACACTAGACATTGCTTTAGGGGGGAGGAAACTTGACGATGATGACGTTATTGACTATATCTTGCAAAATCAACCTCTCAATACCATGTGAGTTCAAAAACTGATGAATGAATCGGAGAGTAATCCTTGGACTGATTTGTGCTCTATTGAACCTAACCTAGAACATGCCAAGGTTGTAGAGACCAAACCATCCAGAATTGTAAATATAAACCCCTCTCTCTCAGCTAAAAATGTAGAATAATTATGCAGTGTGTTGAGGAAACACTTGGATGCTTTTTCTTGGGACTTTAAAGAGATGAAAGGTGTGAATGCCTCAGTTTGTACTCGTCATGTCTGTTGGGGTTCCTATGTTTTTGCCAGATTGGCAAGACCAAAAGATAAGACAACATCAAACCGCTTTGGGATTCAAGGATCTAGCCCTCCTGAATCCAGAGAGGGATCTCTTTATGAATGAGTTTAAAGATGTAATCTTTAAAGCCTGAAATGTGATATTAGGCTAGTTATGAAGAGCATGGGTTTTTTTTTTTTTTTTTTTGGTTGCGCAAAGACATGATGAAGGTGAAGGAAGTTAAAAATAAAGGGTGAAAATGTATGCAAATGAAGGAATGATTCGGCTGACAGAAAAGGCAAAAATAGTTTTAACCCATTGGGCTATGGAGTCATAGGAGGATTTTAATTGGACGGCAAGGTTCAAGAAGGATCCATGGGGAAAGTCACTTATGTCAAAAGGATCTCTTAAGTTGATTTTATTAAATGAAATGGATAAGAAATGGAGAACAAAACAAATGAAGAATAGTGAACAACCTAAGATCAAATAAGTGTTTTCAAACTATTTTTCTTCAGCATATTCTTAAGGAAAAACATAAAAGTATTCTGAGATTAGGTAAGTGCTTTTAAACCAGCCTACATTGAAGTAATTTCAGTTAGAAAACATTTTAAAGACAGTTGGAATAGCTTAAGATCAGTTGAGTGCTTCGAAACTACCCTGCTTTCAGCATATTCTAAAGGAAAACACATACAATAATCACAAAGAGCAATCTAAATTAGGAAAGTGCTTTGAAACCAACATGCTTTAATATACTCTTTAAAGAGAACTTTCAAATGAAGAAAACATAGAAATAAAGCTTTCAGTAAGAGTAGGGTATTGTTGAGAGTAAATCCCAGCTCTATGTTTGCTGCTCTTTATCAGAGAAAGCGGACAGAGTGAAAACATTAAAGAAAATAAACATTGACAGTGAGGAACACATCACCATTGACATAAATAAGGATCCCATGAATCAACATCTTGTATTTGATGTTCAAACCAGTTACAATCAGCAAGCCTGGTGGGTCTCTACAAATTCAATCTTATCATATCAGCTTATGTATCTTCAATTTGCAAACAGGGCATCAGTAGCTTCAGAAAACTATTACATGCAATCAGATGTCGAGAGAACAACCATTTCTCATCTTCTATAAAAGTATTTATAGAAGAATGAGGAGGTGGGATATAATAAAAGATCTCCTGAGTCAATTAATACAGACTTAATACTTCTCGGCCTTTGAGGGGCTCAATGAAGAAGTTTATAGATGATCTGTCTGCATTAATTGATTTACATTTATGAATTAAGCTCGGTGGGAGCCTTTTTTGAATTTTAAGGCTCTATGTCATGTTTGAAGTAACTCTATTTATACTCCCCGAGGCCTAATGATCGAAAATATTTGCTTCTGGGTTGTTCTTAATCTTTAAAAATAGTTTTGCCGACAATTAGAGATAAGATCTTTGATTTGAATTTATTTTTCAGTTGTCTTCAGGTAAACACCTCTTGTTCAGGTAATGACTAAGCCTTCTTTGATTTCTGTGAGACTACAGGTGCATTTAGAAGCTGGAGAGGGTTCGATTGGCCTCTGCTTGGGGTGGTGGAGGCTTTCTCGGATCGACAGATGTCTTCGCCTCTTCCTAAAACACCTTTGATTTACTTGAAATCTGTGTTTTAGGTTTGATCATGCTTAACCTGTGTCTTCTGGTCTTTATGATGTCTTTATCCGTGGATTAAGGCTTTTGATTTGCTGAATGTGTGCCTCAATCCTTCAAACTGTGCTAGGAAATCTTCAAACATGAGTTTCTGCTTTGGCTTAGATCTCTTAACACTGATACTCTTTGATTGTGATTTTATCGACTGTGTCTTGCCGATGTGTAGGCCGCACAGGGCTCATATGGCATCAATGTGATAAAGAGCGAAACCCACTACACGTAGGTTTGTCTTTCATTTACCAAAATAAATCTACAACCTTCATATATGTATCATTTTTGCAAATTCATAACTCTGAAACTGATCCTGTGACATGTGGGTTCTGGGACCACATACAGAATTGACGGGTTTTAATTAAATTCACACGCCATACCTTAGTTTATCCCCCAAGCTCCTTTGAGTGTGATCATCGTTCAATGAGCCAGCCTCAGATCGGATGGCGTATGTCAATATCACGCTAAGCCCATAGTCGACATTTAACGCAGGATGAGGGAGCGATGAGGCAGTATTTTCCCATCGACGTGGCGGCTTTTCATAGGATCGCTTGCTATTGAGTGGTTTCCTTTCCGTACCAAAAGCGGTGCGATAAAAAATGCTTCTGGCTTTTGAACAGTAAGCGACCATAGGTTAAACCGGGGTTAACACCCTGCTTCCTATTCACTTTGGTCCATTAAACTCCAGGTTCAAACCTTGGAACTGTGGCTTCATTAACTCATTCCTAGCCTTCGACTTTCTCTTTAATATGATGGAAAAACCTTTTAATCACCCTTTATCAAATAACATACCCAGGACTTCAAAACTCCCGATAGAACCAAGCTGCATAGACCATTTCGGGTTAGAAAAGGAGCCCACTGACATCAGGGTCTTTGTGACCCGAAATTTTTATCAAATCTGCCCTATAAAGCGTATCGGGTCCGTTTTGGGGCCTGGTGACGTCAGCCAAAGTGTGACCCAAAATTTTTATCAAATCTGCCCTATAAAGCGTATCGGGTCCGTTTTGGGGCCTGCTGACGTCAGCCCAATTGTGACCCGAAATTTTTATCAAATCTACCCTATAACAATTTCGGGTCCAGATTTCACGACTATGCGAGCAACCAAACAAGACCCGCTCCAATCAATTGCTGCCGCGTGTGTGCTGACGTGTATGGTGACTAGGCATTGGGGACCACCGGTTCTGTGCGACTGCCAACTACTGTCGTGGCTGTGGGGACCACCGGGGTGATTGATTTGTGGGCCCTCGATCTGCAAATCAGATCTACGGTGGGGAGCGAATTAAACTTTGCACTGGCGGAAACCCTTTATGATATATGAAAACCAAAAATTTCAATATAATACAAAGTTTTAATGCTTCAGGGGCGGGATATATATTTATAACATGGCTTGGCGCCCATCTGCGGGGCCATGTTCTATATGAAATGCAATATGATCGAGGGATATAATACACAGGGCTAATCGGCATCGGAGTTTTGTTTAAACACAAGAAAATGCACTTCATGAGTTGCTCTGACGCGACAAGCACTCAGGACCCTAGCACTTGGTTCTAGCACTGGGGCACATGGAGGGGAAGTGTTTTAAGACTAATCCCAAAGGGGCTTAAGCCTTTATACAAAAATATGTATTTTTTATGATTTTTTCTGGTTTTCCAAGGGTTTTGGGGGTTTCGGTAGAGTTCAAAAATGAGTTTTAAACATGGAAAATTATTTTCATGAATGGAAGAAGGGGAATCATGAAAAATAAAGGATTATTATGAAGGAAAAGGTGAGAAAAATGGGGGTTAGTTTTTCAAGTGAGGAAAGGGAAAAAAGGTGATTTTGCAGCAGTCTCTTCTCATGAAATTAGTAGAATTCCAGAGTGTAAAATGGGCATAGATGGGAAGATTTTGGACAGAGGCATGAGGCCTTCAAGAGTCTTCAAGAGATAACACTCTTTGCAATAAAATTTGTTCCTTGAAGGCTCCAAAAAATGATTTAGACACCTTTTTATATTACAAATTTCATAGGTGGCTAACAGTGGCTCCATTTGGGGATGGTGCCTTCTTGAAGGCATCAAGAACTTCAGACTTGCATTCTCTAGGAGGTTGATCAGTGCCTCATCCATTGGGCTATATTTCTTTCCTTAAATGATCTTATTTTTCTCCGAAAACATATTAGCAGCCATAAAAACAATGGATCTTTCATCAACAAGCTTTCTACCTACCCAATCCTACAGATCTAACATTTTTTCTTCTTTAGAGTGCACTTGGATTGGAAAACTCTTTTACAACATTTTTTTTTTTTGAAAACATGAAATCTAATCTATTTCTACTCCTTATTTCTCCATGGGCTCAGATTAAATAGTTGAGCCCATATGATTCTCTACCTAATGTACTAATCTGTCAGGATTAAACAGTCCAACATATTTTATTCTCTAAATTCTACAACAGAAATTTAAAGACAGTCAAGCCAAGATTAAGTTGTTTGACTCGTTGTGATCTATGGCATAAAAAACAAGCTGCACATAGATATTTATTTTGCAGAAAATATAAATCAAAATGGAAGGCTTAAGATCTAAAAGTTCAAGCACTTCCTTCACCTTTTACAGCTCTGTTTTTTTGCTTCTTGTTTGAGTTGTTCTTTCTTTTTCTTTGGTTCATATTTTGAGCTAATTAGAACTAGATTTACATCTTTTTTTTTACTTAGAATTTGAAACAGATTTGAGTCATTCTCCTTGGAAACTTAGGTTCAGATTTTGAGCATGTTTGAACCTTTAATTTCTAGCCTAATCTACCTACTGATAAGCCAAGATTAAACAGTTTGGAAACTCGAATTCACTATCCTATCAACAGTAAATTTAAAACTAATTAGTCAAGATTAGGCTATTCGACTAACTAGAAATGTGTTTTTTAGGAGTGGCATTTAGGCTTGAACACTTTCAGAATTTATTTCTCCTTTTGGTATGGGGCTGTACCTTTATTGTTTTTTACAATCTGCCCTCTTTTCTTTCTTTCATTGTTTTTGTATTTTTTCCTTTTGTGAAACTAAACAAAGCAATGGTATTTACAATGGAAATGAAATATTTTAAATTGAACTCAACAGTAGTAATGCTTGAGCACCCTGCCATTGACAGGACCCCCAAACAGATCTGTGCCATCTAACTCCTACAGAAAAAATGCATTTGGACCAATGGTGGACTGAATAATGTAAGGACCTTGCCATAAACTGTCAAATTTTCCATGTTTACCCTTATCTTCTCTTCTGGAGTCCCACTTGAGTACCTTATCTCCAATGTTGAAGTCACAAGCCTTTGTTCTCTTGTTAAACAACTTCTTTATGTTCTCTTGCACCTTTTGAGCTCTATTGTAGACCTCTTCCCTTGTCTGCTAGAGATGTATTGTTTGATTTATCCTCCTTACCATGCTGTCCTCTTCTGACTATATTTCTTGGAATAATTTTATCACTGGTACACCTAGGCTAGTAGGAAACATTGCATCTGCTCCATAAACAAGCTGGTAAGGGGACATTCCAATGGAATTTTTTGTGGTCAATCTGTTTGGCCACAAAGCATGCACCAGCTTGTTATGCCGTGATTTTTTATTCTCTTCAAGCAGCTTCTTGATGATGGTTACCAAACTTTTATTTGGTGATTCTGCTAGCCCATTACCTTGAGGGTAATAAGTAGTAGAATGACCAAGTGTAATCTGATACCTGTGACAAAAATAAATCATCTTTTTGGAACCAAAAGCAGCATCATTATCAGTAATAATCTTCCTAGGGTAGCCAAATCTAGACAAGATATGGTCTTTAAGAAATTTTATAGTGACATAATCTATGGCATTTGTAGAAGGGATGGCCTCTATCCACTTTGTGAAGTAGTCAGTGGCTGTGAGAATCCATTTGTTGTGGGTAGATGAAGCAGGATGGATTTCTCCTATGAAATCTAGGCCCCACTGTTGAAAAGGAGCTTCAACAGTGATAGGTTGTAATGGTAAAGGAAGGAGTTTTCTTTTGCCCTAAAAAATTTGGCATTTGTGACAGGAAACTATCATTTTATGGATATCTTGGAAGAGGCTGGGCCAGTAATAGCTAGCTCTAAGGATTTTATCTGCTGTGGTTTTCCAGTAGAGATGAACTCCACACTCTCTTTCATGGAATTCATGTTTGATCTTCTCTACATCAACTTCAGGCAAACATTTAAGAAATAAACCATTAGCATTTTTCCAATATAAACATTCATTTAAAATGCAATAGTTCCTAGCTTTCAACTTTAAAAACCTTGCCTTTGTTTTTGATAAATCAGGAGGAGCATTAAGATTTGTAAGCACATACAAGATGTCAACGTACCAAGGTGAGTTTTGGAACTGCTCTTCCACAATGGGAGCAGGTAATTCTTCCTGTTCATCCAAGGAATCTACCATGTTAATGTCAAGGGCTTGTAGATTAGATTCAACCATTAATTGAGCTAAGCCTTGACCTTTAATGAGTTTTGTGGGTTTGATTTCCAAATCACACTCTAATATTACAACAATCCATTTGCCCCTCTTTCCATCTGGTTCTTGTGACAAGATGTCTTTTACCACTATGTTAGGCACATAAGCAATGATGTGAGAATGAAAAATATACACCCTGAAGTCTTTTAAGGCCTTTACCAAAGCATAGGCCTGTTTTTCCATTATGTTATATTTCAAGGGTGCATCCCTCAGAGCCTTGCTGAAAAAAGCAATAGGTTGTTCCTGACCCTCTAGGTTTTCTTACAAGAGGATTGCAGCCACAATATATTCTGAGGCAAAGGAAAAAATAAGGAAATCTTTTGAAAAGTTAGGGCTGATTAGGACTGGTGCCCGGGTGAGTGCATGTTTTACCAATTCAAAGGATTTGTTGGCTTCTACAATACACTTCACTCCCACTTCTTTTTTGAGCATATTAGTCATGTTTCTAAGGAGCTCTTCTAAGTTGGGAATAAACCTCCTTAAGAAGTTAATCTCCCCAATAAAGGATTGTAGTTCTTTTATGTTCCTTGGTTGGCTAATCTGTAGTATTCCCTCAAGTCTTTTTGGATCTATTTTAATCCCCTTTTCTGATATAATATGGCCAAGGAGTTTACCCTCTTGTAGGCCAAACAATGTATTTTTGGGATTTAAAGATAGTCCAAACCTTCTGCACTTTTCAAGGACCTTTCTTAGATGTTTAAGTTGCTCTTCATCAAATTTGGAATAAACTGTTATGTCATTAAGGTAAATTACAATGAAGTGTCATATTTCCTCTGAAAATGCAATGTCCATGGCCCTTTGAAAAGTGGCCTCAGCATTCATTAATCCAAAAGGAATTTTTACATACAAGAAAGTGCCCCAAGGAGTGGTGAAAGTTGTCTTGAGTTGGTCTTCTGGGAGTACTAAAACTTGGTTATACCATGAAAAATCATCTAACAGAGAAATCCTCTTTGAACCAACCACCCTTTGTAGGATGTGTTCCATTTTGGGTAAAGGGTAATTGTCTTTTAGGGAGGCTCTGTTAAGGTTTCTGAAATCAATGCACAGTCTGATTTCTCCTGTCTTTTTCCTCACAGCTACAAGGTTTGAAACACAATCTGAAAACCTCACAGGCACAATGATTCCTGCCTCATACATTTTCTTGATTTCATTTTCTACTAGAGGCAGTTGTATTGGGTTAATTCGATGCATTTTTTGCCTAGAGGGTTTTTTGTTTTATTTCAATGGGATCTTGTGCTGGATGATTTCTGTATCGTAGGCTTTTAAGTTTTCATAGATCCAAGAAAACACATCAAAAAAATATTTAAATAAGTTGATGTATTTTTTTTTTCATGTCTGCTGGCAAGGACCTAGCTAATTTAATCATTTTAGGCTTATCCTCGGTTCCTACGTTACATTCCTCGACATCAGACTCTGTGTATTCTACATTGGGTTTCTTTGCTACGTCGTTAAAATCAAACAGGTCTTCTAATGGTGCTAGCCCCCTAGGTATGTTCTTGTCCTTTGATGGAAGTACCTCAATGTCTTTTTTTTCTGCGTCCTTGTACTCTTCCGTATGAGTTCCAAGTTTTTTAGTTAGCATGTTGATTTTTTACGGAACCGGACGGTTCCTCTTCCTCAGGGGGTTCTTTGTTCAGGAAATTTTCATCAGATTTAGAATCTAAATCAGATAATTCGAACTCGTTCCTGCCAAGCAGGAAATTCTCTATCTTCTTGTTTCCCTGAAAGACCAACCAATATTTCTCATTATCTGGCACTGTAGGTCTATATTTTGTTCGAACGATGATCTTTTTGTCACTAGGTGATTCCTGACATGAACTAGCAGCGCAGGCCAATCCGTTCGCAATTATGTTTTGACTCCTTGGGACAAACACGAGCTCATATTTTGTAAACGTGTCCAGGAAATCTATGGCATTATTTTGGTATACCCTTATTCTATTATTCTTAACGACATACTCTCCATTTAGCTGTTTGATGACTAATTCTGAGTCTCCCTGAACAATTATCTTCTTGGCTCCTATTTCTTTTAATAGACCAATTTGAAAAATGCGGAAAAGATCCAATGCCACAAAATACCAAAATGAAAACCAAAACAGAGCATAACAGAACAGAACAGAGCAAATTTTTGCAAGTAAGAATATAGTAAATCGACAGTATGCTACAACATACAAAACAATTTTCATTAACATATGACGACCATGTTGTTCATAGAAAGATAAAAGGAGAAAGAAATACAATTATATAACTGAAAGAAAAACTAAAGTTAACTCACACAAACACATAAATTTACATGGTAAAACCTTGATAGGGCGTCAAGGAAACCTCCCCGGGGCAAGGGATTGGAAACTCTATTAATCAAATGATTCTCCACACTTACAAGCCTCTCAGGCCATCCAATTTAATTTGAGCCTATTTCATTATTCTAACTTCATTTCATTAGTCAACCAATTAATGATTAATAAGTAATTTTCCCAAAATTACATTATTTACATTTTTTGTCATATTTTTAACAAACTCCACCTTGAATTTTTTTTTCCTAATCCCTTGCCCATGCCCATTCATCATCTCTTCTGTAAGCCAAGAGAAGCGAGACACCATCCCAGCTTCTCTACTCTAACTAGATTCGTGAATATATCTGCATGATTCTCCTGTGTACGGACCTTCTTGAGAACTACTTTGCCGCCTTCGATTATATGTCTCCCAAATTGATACCTCACATCGATGTGCTTGGTATTGCTGTGATAGGCTAGATTTGTAGCCAAATGAATAGCACTCTGACCGTCACAAAGTACATTCACTTTCTCCTACATCCTTCCAATCTCATCAAGCAGACCTTTTAACCAGATTGCCTCTTTACAGGCATCTGAAGCAGCTATATGCTCTGTTTCAGCCATGGAAAAAGAAACTGTCTCTTGAAGCTTTGACATCTAGCTGATTTCTCCACCTGCAAGAGTAAGAACATAACCTGTAGTAGACCTCCTTTTATCCAAATTACCTGCATAATCAACATCCACATATCCGCATACTAAACCTTCACGACCATCAAAGCTGATGTAATGGTCACTTGTGCTTCTCAAATATCAAAGCACCCATTTCATTGTTCGCCAATGTTCTTCCCCTCGATTTTCCAGAACCTGCTGACAACTCCAACTGCATGTGAAATTTCAGGTCTTGTAGATACCATCGCATACATTAAGTTACCTAACGCATTTGCATATGGTACACGGACATATACTTACTTCCTTCATTAGTTCTAGGACTTAAATCCGAAGAAAGCTTAAAATGGGAAGCTAATGGAACATTAACAGGTTTCACATTGTTCATACCGAACTTTTCAAGTACTATCTCCACATACTTCTGTTGTGATAACCAAAGCTTGCCATTATTCCTGTCTCTGTGTATCTCCATGCCCAAGGTATGTTTTTCCGCTCCAAGATCCTTCATATCAAACGTCCTAGAGAGTTGAGCCTTTAACCTGTTGATATCTACCATGCTTTTGCTTTCAATAAGCATATTGTCAACATACAACACCAAGATAATGAATATGCCATTGAAAATTTTGAAGTATACACAATGATCATACTCACTTCTGATAAAATTTTGGCTCACCATGAAGGAATCAAACTTCTTGTACCATTGCCAGGGCAAGTGCCTCAGGCCATACAATGATTTCTTGAGCTTGCAAACTAATCTTGTGTTGCAACCTTGTACAAAACCTTCTGGCTGATCCATATATGGGTGAAAATGTGAAGTTGGGAAACACTTTGTTCCCTTTTTTGACGTTGAAAATTGTAATTTTCTATGTTTTTTCAACTTCAACTCTGCTAAACTCATATTTTTAATGCAAATTACGCTTTGACATAAAAAAATATTTGTAGATAATTGTCTTACCTCCATACTCATATTTAAAAATAAATAAATTATTGACATATAGAGGGGTAAATTTGTTTTTTACTAACTGCATATACTTGAAATTTTCAAGCAAACATAAATAGTCACTTTTTGAACCCTAACTTTTTTTAGGGAAGTTTATTCATTTTTTGGAAATAAACCATATCATCATAATCTGCATATATTGCGCTAGTGCACTGACTATTTTTCGGTAATTTTCAGATTAAATCACTATTTTTTATTATTTTTTGAAATGGACGAAGACAAAAAAACGGTGATGTTTCAGTACATTTTATGAACCCTAGATTTTCTTTTCAATGTGATCATCAATAAGAAAAATGAGAGTACCCTTTTGAAGTAGAAAGGGAGAGGAAATGGAATATGATTTTTCTGAATTTTTTGGTATCGTCATTTTAAAGTTATTGAATTTTCATTCAGTGCAATTTTCCAAACAATGAAATTCCACAGTGACATAGTTTAGTAAAAAATTAATAACAAATTGAAATTTTTAATGAAACTCCACAAATATTACATCATCAGAAACTAGATTCAGAGATGAATCTAATGGTACCTGGTCAGAAATATAACATTCTGCTTTTGTAGGTGTTCCACCCCTCCAAAGTTGCAGGTTCCTGAAAACTGCAGATTTTTCTGGCTTTTTCGTTGACCAGAAACTCTCAGTCGAGATAATTTCTCGAGCAAGACATTTTTTAAACTCTCGACCGAGAGTTTAAACCACCACAGGTTAAATTTAACCGTGCGACTAAACTCTCGTCCGAAAGTTGTACAAACTCTAGGCCGAGAGTTTGCGCTTGAGAGTTTACATTGGGAGAGACTCTCGGACGAGAGTTTACGTTGGGCAGAAACTCTCGTACAAGATTTCTATATATATGTTCGTTCATACTATTCACGTGACATGTGAGTAATAGGCAGAGTGGTAGTTATTTATTTTACAATTATTTTTCGACATTTAATTATTAACAATAGCCTTATCAGGAACCCTTATTTGAGCCAAGTACCAGTTGCTTATATGAACCAAATACTGTAATATTTATTTAATTTAGTTCAATGATATAAAACTAATATTTATTTAGTACTTTTCTTTTTAATATTTAATGTGATGTGTGCAAATACATTTAATATGCCATGTACATGTGATGTAGACATACATGTGGTTGATAATAATATTTTTTTATTGTTTAATTTTAGTATTAAAAATTAATATTTATTTAGTAGTTTAGTTAGTTTGTATATGTTTCATTTTAATATTAAAATTAATATCTATTTAGTAGTTTAGTTAGCTTGTATAATTTTAATATTAAAAATTAATATTTATTCAGTAGTTTAGTTGGTTTGTATATGTTTAATTTTAATATTAATTTTATTTATTTATTTAGTAGTTTAGTTGGTTTGTATAAATTTGATTTTTATATTAAACATTAATATTTATTTAATAATTTAGTTGGTTTGTATAAGTTATCAATGTTGTCATGTTTTGAATTTAAATTTTTAACAGAGATTTAAAAAAGAATTATAATGAAAATATCTCATGTTTTTTTCATTTAAACCATAAGTTAGAAAATGGTGATATTCTAATATAAATAAAAAAAAAGTAAAAGAAGAAATAAGTGAAGGGGTGGATATACACCAGCACCCTGGCACCAGTACATGATTTCGAGGGAGAAAAGATTTGGTTGTTTTTAATAAGAACAAAACTCTCGGACAAGAGTTAAAACAATTCTAGGTCGAGAGTTTTATAACTTTCGTTCGAGAGTTTACCAGCCTTATCAGGAACCCTTATATGCACCAAGTACCGGTTGCTTATATGAACCAAATATCGTAATATTTATTTAATTTAGTTCAATGGTAAAAAACTAATATTTATTTAGTACTTTTCTTTTTAATATTATAATTTGAAGTGTGCAAATACATTTAATATGGCATGTACATGTGATGTAGACATAATGTGGTTGATAATAATATTTTTTTATTGTTTAATTTTAATATTAAAAATTAATATTTATTTAATAGTTTAGTTAGTGTGTGTAATTTTAATACTAAAAATTATTATTTATTCAGTAGTTTATTTGGTTTGTATATGTTTAATTTTAATATTTATTTAGTAGTTAATTTGGTTTGTATAAAATTAAAAATTAATATTTATTTAGTAGTTTAGTTAGTTTGTATAATTTTAATATTAAAAATTAATATTTATTGGGTAGTTTAGTTGGTTGGTATATGTTTAATTTTAATATTAAATTTTATTATTTATTTAGTAGTTTAGTTGGTTTGTATAAATTTAATTTTTATATTAAAGATTAATATTTGTTTAATAATTTAGTTGGTTTGTATAAGTTACCGCTGCAGTCATGTTTTGAATTTAAATTTCAAACAGAGACTTAAAAAAGAATTATAATGAAAATATCTCATGTTTTTTTCATTTAAACCATAAGTTAGAAAATGGTGATATTCTAATATAAATAAAAAAAAGTACAAGAAGAAATAAGTGAAGGGATGGATACACACCAGCACCCTGGCACCTGTACATGATTTCGGGGGAGAAAAGCTTTGGGGGTTTTTAATCAGAACAAAACTCTCGGACGAGAGTTAAAACAATTCTAGGTTGAGAGTTTTAGAACTTTCGTTCGAGAGTTTACCTGAGAGTTTATGTAAAGAAAACTCTCGGACGAGAACATACTTAACTCTCGTCTGAGAGTATTTTAACTCCGGTCAAGCTCAATCTAACTCTCGCACGACACTTTAAAAATCTCTCGGACGATAAATTGAGTTGACTATTTTCTCGAACGAGAAATTACAAATTTCACACAAATTTTGGCCATCTACCAAAAAGTGTTTCCCAACTTCGGGATTTCACCCATATATCTCTTCATCCAAATCACCATGAAGAAAGGTTGTTTTAATATCTAACTGTTCTAACTCAAGGTCAAGTAAAGCAGTTAGTGCTAAGACAATACAAATAGAAACAAGTTTAACTACTGGTGAAAAAATCTCATGAAAATTAGTACCTTCAACTTGAGAATACCCTTTTGCAACCAGTCTCGCCTTATACCTCTCGATACTTCCATCAAATTTTCTTTTCAACTTGAAGACCCATTTGCACCCAAAAACACTTCTCCCTTCAAGAAGTTCTACAAGATCCCAAGTATTGTTCTTGGCTAAGGAATCCATTTCTTCTTCCATAGCCTTTTTCCATATCTCGCTATCTGCATCATCTACTGCCTCCTGATAACAAGAAGGTTCCCCATCTTCAGTAATCAATGCAAAGGATGAAGCAGAATCTTCATAACTTTTAGGTGTTTTTCTTTCCCTTGTAGACCTTTGTAGAGTGACTGGTTGCTGAATTGGTTCTGGAATTTCTCCAGTTCCTTTGCTTCTTCACCCTTTTCATCAAAAGTCTCTCCTTCCTTTTGACTTTCTAGAAAAGGTTTAGTCTCCAATTGAATCTGCTGATTTGGCGATACTTGCTCCTGTAAACTCTGAAACAGATACTCGTGGTCATCCCTGAATGATGATGCTTCATCTCCTTTTAATGTAGAGTGCATTCCTTCTTTATGTAGTTTAGAGTTCAAATATATATTTGGTCGTCATATGTTAATGAAAATTGTTTTGTATGTTGTAACATACTGTCAGTTTAATATGTTCTTACTTGCACCAATTTGCTCTGTTCTGTTATGCTCTATTTTGGTTTTCATTTTGGTATTTTGTGGTGTTGTATCTCCTCCGCATCTTTCAAATTGGTGTTAAAGCTTTGAGATTCAGGGAGAGCTATCTGGAATTTGATAGAGTCATGTCTTCAAACAACAATTTGTAGGTTTTTATTTTGATTGAAGATAAATTATGATTTTTTATTAAAATGAGAAGAATAATCCACTGTCATGAACTTTGGAGATTTTTCATAGATGGATATCCAGACCCAAAATTTGTAAAGCAAGAAAAATTCTCATATGACATTAAAACCTGTAAAGCAAGAAACATGCTCATAAGACGACGATTGGAAACGATTATACATTGGATCATTCTCTGGATCTGATGCACAAAAATTGCGAAGTAAAATAAATAGTAAACTCTTTTGATTCCATAATTTTGACAAAACTCCATAAAATCATTTATCATATACTCATTTTCTCTATTTGATCTTAGAACTTTAATATATTTGCTAGGCTCCTTTATCTTTTAAATACAACCAAAAGGAATAAAATATACTTCTACTTTCAAAGGTAAACCTAATTCTTATGACAATAATCATCTACAAAAATTAAAAATATATTTTATTAGTCAATGACAGTGTTCGCATTTTTTGATATAAATCTGTGTTTACAATCTCTAATAGAACTTTTTCTCTAAATGAAACTCCATAAATAAATTAATCTTTGCGATGTTTTACTTCTATTCACTTCCTTATGCCATTTATGCATGGTATCTCTACTCATACAAGAATTGAAAAGCATAGTATCTCGCCGAGTAAAAAGATTGGAAAATAGGTAGAGAAGAATCACATGTCCCTAGAAGAAATCTAGCTCCAGTGCCTTTTAGTCCAAAAGAGAATACGTAACAGTCAAATCCACTACAATAGGTATTTCCAGTCTATAGAGCTATAAATAGTGAGATAGAATATGTTTATGATATATTTGCTTTAATTTTAAAATGAACCTATAGTGTCTAGTATATTTATGACTCTACAACTTGAAAAATAAACTTTACTGTATAAATGCAAGCTAATGAATTAATTAAATTATTTAAACTTGCAAAATGTAACGACTGCTCAAAACAATAATCACCTACATAGAGATGGGTTAGAGATCAAGTAAACAACATAATCACACAAGGAAAGAAACAAAAGAAGTCAATTTACTTATATTATATTAAAAGTTAACCAATGTAAAATAAGAAGTCAGCTAAAAACAGTTTTTAATAAACTTAAAAACAAATATACATAAAGGGCACTCTTTATCTTTACTAAACAAACCCAATATAAATATAAATATAAATATAAATATAAATATTTCCTTGCAGAGTCGTCTCGATGTCAATTCCCACGTATTTTATAGAAAAGAAAAATTCCCACGTTGTTAGAGGGTATGTTACTAATAATTTTAAATTTTAAATTTATAATATATATTATTTTTTATTAAAAAAAATAATTTGTTTTTAATTAATTATATAATTAAATATAATATACAAATGAAAAGATTTTTTTTTTTAATTTTACAGCAAAATATATTGATGAAAGTAATTTTTCTTTTTAACTTGTTTTTATGGTGAATTACGTCAATGCTTACCTCACTACCTAAATAAGTATTTATTAGAGTAATAAAGGTGGAATTTAGTTTTTGTATTTTTTATATGTTAGTTATTTTAATAGGTATATTTATTTTGAAATAAGATTTTTAAAATTCTAATTTAATTATTATTAGATTGATTGTAGGGATTATATTTTAGAATATTTTTAACAATGTGAATATTTTACAAATGCAAGATCTAGAATATTCTTAATATTTTTCACAATTTAAAGATTGAAATTCATTTTTAATGTAGTTACATTTATTTTTTCCATTGTAATATAATTGATTAATTAAAAAAATGTTTTACTAAGAAGTTTGGGCATGTGGTATTGGTAAACCATGGTATTGTCCATAATATTGTAGCAAAAACTATTTGTAAATTAATAATCTTTATTGTTAAAATTCTTGTTATAAATAATAATAATAATAAAGTTATGATTTAGTTAATTTTTATGATTTTTTTTTTTTTTAAACAATATGAAATGTATTATGAAATATATATGTTTTTAATGCTTGTCATAATCTAATTCTTATCAACATTTACTAATCATTTAATATACATAACTAAACTAATTTATTTTATTAAATATAATATATTTTTAAATCAATAGTTGTTACTTTTTAAAATAATATACATATAAAATGAAATTCCGTCATTACAATTTTTTTTAATAAACTAATTATTATATATCAACTTATAAAATTTCTTATATTTATATTTATATAAAATAAAATTTTCATAAAGCTCACAGATATACTGGAAAAATCATTAATTTATTTTAAAGATATATACTCAATCTTTCTCTTCCGTATCTACAAGTATCATTTATTTATGTTTTTATTTATATTTATTAAAATATAATATTATATAATTTGTTTTATTATTATTTTTTTCAATTTTAAATTTAACATAAGTATCATTGATTTATGTTATCTATATATATTAAATATCTTTCTGGTTGGTATTTTAGAGTATATATAAAATATGATTTTCAAATAAATAATGTTACAAGATAATAAAGAAAGCATTTAGACATCATAAAATTATGCAATAAAGTCGTAATGATGCGTCAAAGTAACATTTATTTGCCAGGTATGGTATTTTATATCTAATTTTGAACCTTCACACTTATTATAGGAATTTCTACCCATTTTACAAATTACCAAATATTTAGTTAAAATTATTTTTTGTTTTTACAATATAGTTTTCTTTTAATTATTGTCATAAATTTTAATGAATTTCACTTTGAAAACAATGTATCTCATGTTTTTTATAATTTTTTTCATCATCTTTTCTATAATTTAAGAAAAGCTAAACACCACCATAGCTTCTCTAACAATATGTCTTTTATAAACATGTTTGCAAATTTTCTTGAATGTGGACCTTTTTATTATTTACTCCTAAAGAAGGTATATCATTTCCTTCCTTGCAACAACTTGGTCCTCTTCTTACTATCCCAATTTTTTTTTTTAAGGTTGGCTTATTCCTACTATGCTCATAAACGCAATATGCTTTCCATATAGCTTCATCGGAAGCATTGGGATCATCACATTTTAAATTTTCAACCAAAATGATGGCAAACAACTTATATATCTTTGTATTTTTTCAGTTTTTTATCTTTAATGAAACCAACTTACATTAATAACTTGGTGAATTTTCTTCCATATGCCTCCAGTATCATACTTCCCATCTTAAATAAAAAGAACTCTTCAATTTTTCTTTCATAATAGTATCTAACAAATACTCTTTTCTAAAATATCCTTTAGAATCCCCCCATGAGATTTTCTTCTCATCTAGTGTTTAACTTCCTTCCGTTACTTTCACCACATATTTTGTTTTTCCTTTGGGTGGTAAATTGCCATTTAGGAATTTAAGTTGGATGATTAGTAATATCGTTAGAGATATTTTATTATCTCCAACAACCAAGATTAAATGTCTTCTCCTTCCTTATGCTCACTATCAAATGTGGCAAGATTATTCTTCCCAATCTCCCCTTCCAACTTATCCAAGTTAGGTTTCCTTATTTATTGTTTAATTGGTGATATACTTGGACTATTCCAAGGTTTCGAAGAAACATAATCTCTCTTAGTTGAATGTATTGGTGAGTGGTGTTGATTTCTACCAACACTCCTAGAATTCCTTAAACTTCCCACAACGTCTCTCTTAACATTTGAATCGTGTTCCTCTTCCTTCCTTGAATCAAATTTCTCATCCATTCTTCTATAAAAATTATTTAATATCTATAAAATCTGAGGATTAGTTTCGTGTTCATCCTTTATCAATGTTTTAGTCTTATAGTTGTGCACCTCCATTTTGAGAATCACTATTATCTCCTCTAAGTTAACCTACTAATTCCATGTCTATTTGAATCTCTATCAACAGTACACATGCTAATATTCATACTTTTAACCTCTTCTTCATGATTTTAGGTCACGAGGGCATTTGTGGTACTTCCAATCATCACATTAATTCTACTCCTATAGGCCACTAGTAGAATTATTTTGATTTTTTGAGAGATGTTCTGTCTTAAATGAAAACTTTAGGTTGAAGGATGTATTCTCCTCCTTGGTATCTTTCTATTAGCTACTTATTTTCCCAAATGTAAGTTTTGGCCTAGGAGTTATGTCCACTAAAAGTCTTGGCCAAATTTTCCAAATCTTCCATGCTCTACTACAACATATTTCTATTATTCTCTTCAAACATTATGTTTCAAGTTTTCAATTCTATCAACATGTTTGTATTTTTATCCTTATGGGCTTTTTATTGATTTCCTCTGTGTTTCAATCTAGGATTTGGTTTCAAATTTTCACCTTTTATATGTAAATTGACACCTAATTTTCACCTTATATTGTTGGTTTAGTCATAAAATTTTCATACTAACTTTATTTTATAGTTGTACCATGTCATTTGAAAACTCTTTTCAAGCTATTTCATCTAAATTATAAATGCCTTTTGTCCTAATTGTATACAAATTTTTCATGGTTTTTTACTACCTAAAAATGTCATTTAGTGTCTTAAAAGATTCCTACCATTTTATAACCAAAAAATTAGTAGAAATTCTAAAAATGGGCTTTTCCACTGTATACTTTGTCCTAGACACACATGCATGCATGCATGTGCGCGTACATACACCCACACATATACCTACCAATGGTTAAGAAAACATGTTTCCCTATAAGAGGTCACAAGTTCAAAAGCATAGTGGGGTAGAGTATGTATTCCTTTATAGATTTTAGTAGTCAAATCGTTGCATAGAGATGGGTCCCTTGTCCCATAAACAATGAAACATCATACTTCACTAATTTTACTGTTTTCCTTAAGTGTGACCTTCAAATAAGATATTTATGCATGCTCATATATGTTTCTATATATGTATATTCCTCAATTCACTACATTTATTTCCTCAAAAACTTGGCACACTTGCAAGTCTTTTAACATTTTGGTTCCCACCTTAATGCCATGGTTTACATGTAACCTTAGTAAACTCCACCGAGATGGAAGGGTTCCACTTAAACTTCCGCTTTTCCCCACGGAATTTTTTTTAGTGGCTACGAAAACATGCCACTTCTTCCCTTAGCGATGCTATTAAACATTCAATATTTGGGACTTTAGCGGCGAGTTAACTGGCATTTGTAGACAAAGCCAAAGTAAGGATTTCAAATTTTTATGCTTTGTGAGCTACTTTTCGCATAGGTTAATATTTTCATGTGGTTGGTGGTTATAACTGCAACGAACACGATATCCCATTTTTTTCACAAGATTCCCAAAAGGAATTATAACATATAACTATTTTTTAGTGATTATTAAAACAATCAAATTGGATTGAAACCAATAGGTTGAGTGAACGCTAGTAGGGTGCTACGATTAGTGCATAAGGTGGTCCTCTTGTCCTCTCTGTTTGGACAAGAGATGGTAAGCAAACTCAACTCACTCTTTTTAAACTTCTAGTTACAATCTATAGTGGTACTAGGCATGCCTGAACCAATTAAGATAGAGAAGAATGTTCAGATCTCTGACTAAATCACTCTTTTATTATGGAATCACATAATGGCCCAAACAAATACATGGTTAAGGAATTTGAAATGAGTGGACAGATTACCAGGTTCACTTATTCGTTTTTCTTTTCTTTCGCAGTGGAATGCGATGGTTGCAGCTCTTTTTCTCGTTGATCTCTATTTTATTATTTCTTCTTCCGAAATGGATACAGGCCATCTCCATGAACGGATCGTTTGATAAACGTAAGTGCAAAATCAGTCATAGATTAGGTAGATTTGTGAACCATATAACGAAGAAAAAAATGTTGTAAATCGTGAATAGCGTTGACAGTCTATGGAATAAGTAATATTAGTGGTACAGAAACGTTCGCTTCAATTCGAGTCAAACCATTAAAAAACTTACAAATTAATTTGGAAAATTAATAGAAATCTGGATAAGATTATGTTAAAATTCAGTAGAAATTTTTGAAAATTTGAGTTATAGTTATTAAATTTTTGGATGTTGAGTTTTTATTAGTGCTGAATCTATTTCTACTATAAAAAAATTGATTCAAACACTCTAATATTCTAATTTTTTGAATATTCTTTTTAAATTATAGACAACCTCTAAAATTAATGTTATTTTATTGCTAATGAATCCAAAATATGAAACATTTCACTTTTCTAAAATTAAAAAAAATTAACAACTTATAGAATTAATGTTATATTGTTATTAATGCATTCAAAATATGAAACAATATTGTTGATGAATGATATGTAACAATTGACTATATTTAAATATTATTTAAATTAATCTAGATTTATTTTAACTCGAGATTTATCAAATTTTGAGAGATTAAATCTTTCAAGGTGCAAATTTCCTTTTAGAGTGTAAAATTTTAAGAAAATTTAAACCTCAAAATATTTGATCCTTTTTAAGAATTGATTGATCCATAATTAATATTGATGTTAGTTGGTTTTATAGTAAATAAATTTACAAAAATTTATTTGTTCTAAATAGAGATTAGTAATTTAGTTTTGAATATGGTAAAATAATGTATAATTTTTAAATTACATCAAGCTTTTATATATATATATATATATATATATAAAGTTATTTTAAATTCATAATATTTATGAGAAATGAAATTTAAATATACAGATAAAAATTCAATTTTATAATAGTAACTTTAACCTTTTATAGTTACTTAAACATATCATAAAAGTTTTTATTATAATAGTGACATTAATAATAAATTTAAAATGTTTATAATTTTCATAATCTATTTTATAATATAATTTATTTTATAGCTTAAATTTATAAGTTATTAGGTCAACTATAATCATCCATGTTTTAAAAGGTTGATCTAGTTTGACTAAGTTGACCTATGTTTGCTACGTTGAGAAACAAAAAAGATATTGCAACATGATGAACAACAAAGAATGTCATAATTTGACAATCAACAAACACCAAATGATGTCACATTGTGACGAACAACAAATGGCATCACAATTTGAAAACAATAAATGACATTGCAATCTGACATAGAATTACCTAGGTTAATATGTTGACCTATGTTTACTAAGCCAACATAGGTTTTCTAGGTAAACCATAGCCAAGTGTGGTTGACCTACGTAATCCATTGTCAACTAGGTTGACCTAGGTTTAGTAGGTTTATTAAGGTGACCTAGATTTACTATCTCTACTATGCTTACCAAGTTAACTGAGGTTTACTACGTTTACTAAGTTGATCTAGGTTACCAAGTATACTAATTTGGCCTATTTTGACTAGGTTGACCTAGGTTTATAGGTTTGACTAGGTTTGCAAGGTTGTCCTAGGTTTACTAGGTCGACCTATGTTTAGTAGGGTGACTAGGTCGACATAGGTATATTAGGTTAACCTATGATTACTAAATTTACTAGGTTGACTAAATGTTTATTTGATTTACTATATTTACTAGGTTGACTTAGGTTGAGTAGATTGACCAAGGTTTATTATGTTTATTATGTTACTAGGTTGACCTAAGTTTACTAGGTATCTTCACTTTTTTGTTTTCTCAATATTTTGTGAGATAAAAGAACTTTAAGACCATTGTATTTATTAAATATTGGGAAAATATCAAAGATAATGAATCAATTTTTACATAAATATATATTGTCAAAGGCGTTGAAATAGATACCACTCAATAAAGTAAAGGAATAAGGTTAGATGCACAATAATGCATAATTTATGAAACAAGATCTTAAAATGCGAAAAAAACCAATAATCATGGTACATACATACATACATACATACATACATACATACATACATACATACATACATACATACATACATACATACATACATACATACATACATACATACATACATACATACATACATACATACATACATACATACATACATACATACATACATATATATATATATATATATATATATATATATATATATATATATATATAACCTTGCACATTAATCTACACATTAGGCCATTGACAAGACATTAATAATACATAAATTTACACATTAATACATTGATACATTGATAACATATTAACTACACATCAATCTATGCATTAACACATGTCATATATGGTTGACTATGGTTGGCGATGGTTAACAAGGTCAAACATAGTAAACATGGGTGAAATGTTGAACCAGTGTCACCATCAACATCAACTTTAACATTTTTCCCAATGTGATAAAAAACAAACAACATTGTAATGTGATGAATTTTTAAGAAAAAAGACTTATTTTTTCTTAAAAAAATGTCTTAAAAATTCCCTTTGTGTAGTAGTGATAGTATTCAATCTCTTAGAGAAGAATGGTGACTGCTAGGTCTAAGAGATTTTACTTATCATTTTCATTCCATGTATTTGAGCACTTATCAATGAGAAGTATGTTGTTGCTTTAAATTTGAGTGTGTTTTAGAGGGTCGAGTTCCCTTGGGTTAGGGCTCCAGCTAATCACTCTAGTTTCTCTCATTTGTACAATTTATTCAGCATCTTCCTTTTATGTACTTAGTATTAGCAATATTTCCTTTATGCAAGTTTTGCTTATATGAATATGTTCCATGTGCAAAATTACTAATCATAATTCTTGGTAAATGTGGTTGTGAGATTTGTGCTGGAAAGAATAAAAAGATAGGTCTCATTTTGCATGAAGTGCAAAGATCCTAAATAAAATTCAACTCAACCTTTCCTCTTAGTTTAATTTTCTGCAAGTTATATTGTAGCATCATTTAGTTGTTTAGAAAGATTGATTAATGTTTGTGGTGTGCAGCTCCTACTGTTAGATTGTAGGGTATAACACTGTCATTTCCACTTCTCATAATACCATCAGTTCCTTCCTTCCTTCCTCAACAACTTCTTCAAAAAAATTGTTCACCGAGAGTTCATTTATGGTTTGTTGAAGGCCACCATATGCATTTCTCTTTGTGCGAGATAGGCCCATGAGGGGTAGTAAGTTTGGTAAGGACCTCATACAACCTACTTCCACCTTGTGGTACCCTTTATCACATTCATATCACCATTTTAGTCCTCATAATGCACACTGATTCAATCATGGAGCAAAACAGGGAATCTTGTAGCAATCCTGTAGCATCATGTAACACAGCGTATAAGCTCTCCAGAATTAGCTTAGAAATGCCCTTAAAGCTTTATTTTTTCCTCCTAACCCTTCATAATGCCTCTCAAACTTTAAAAACACAGTTAAAAAATATTTAAAAAATTATTTGAACATAAAACAACACCATCCACGAAGTTTTAACATTCATTCACTTTCGTAAGACAAAATACTATATCCAGCATTAATCTAATCCACAATCAACAAATGGCAAAAGGTTAAATAATAGAATTACTTCAATCAATATGTAGTTGTAAAAGGAAAAATACTCATGAATCTTCTAATTTGTATATTATATTTAATTAAATAATTAATATAAAAAAATTAAAATATTATAATTTGGAGCTTATTATTATAATGATCTAACTTGAAGGACAAACAAATGGTCACAAAATTATTTTGTTATACAATTATTTTTTTTCAAATCTACTTGGATACATTTATGAAATATTACATATCTTTATATATTAAATTATAACTATTCTCACATCTTAATCACATAATATGTTATATCTATATATGAATATCGCTAATTATAAAATATCACACTTATTCATATATTAATGTATAACTATTGATAAATATTTGAAATAAAACTTCACAAGCAAGAAAAGCATCATTTCCAATCTATAAGAGATCTTCAATCAACAATTTTAGCCACTGGCATATTTTAGATTTTGGTGGTGGGTTTGTATCCTATATCCATGGCAGAAGACCAAATGAAAGTACAGCTATCGAGGGTTTCCACTGTTGTACTAGCCATCCCCACTGCTAAGCATAGCACGTTCCTATCCACCATCGACATTAGTAAGATACCCTATAACAACGTGGACATACTTCTTTTCTATAAAACACCAAACGTTACTCATGCTAAGAAGGATTTCCCTCTCATAGTAGAGAAGCTAAAGGAAAGCCTGTCGTTAGTTCTAGTGGCTTTCTATCCATTTGCAGGTAGGCTGGATATGAAGGGTGGAGAATCTGGTCGACCCAAAATTGATTGCAACGATGAGGGAGTGGAGTTTGTTGAAGCAACCATTGACATGCCCTTTCAGGATGTGGAAATAGATGATTTTCAGTAGAAAAGCCTTTTCGAAGAGCTCATCCAGACCCACCATGGAAACTACGAGGATTCACTGTTGGAGTTTCTGATTACTTCTAAACAACAAGAGAGAATGAAGATTCCCTCAACAACACAGAGTTTTAAAAATCAATTTGCAGAGTGAACAGAGACAATTTAGGACAAGTTTTCTTAATTCATAAAAGAATAAAAGAAATACAAAATTCAGCAATCTGATTCTTCCTCATTGAGAGGGATTCACAAAGTATAACAGTGGACTGTAAAACAACAGTCTCACAAACTTCTCTATCCTCAAATCCCCACATACAATGCTTACAATATTTCTGTGTATTCAGCCTGTGGGCCACAACAATTTCTCTATTTCTCTTCTCTGTCTTTTTCAATAGCGTAACAATGAAATAATCTTACATTCTTTTTTTCTTTTTTCTTTTTTATAAGCCTTCAGGCTCATTCCTTTTATAAGGTGCGGTTACAATAAAAAAATTTAAACTGACCAACAAAGTCGGATTGCAAATTTCATGAAATCCATTTGAACTCCTCATCGCATCCGGCAGTCAATCGGCGATTGGCATTTCAACGGCCAAAAGGTTTATGACCTTTGCACTACACAATTGCGATGTGCGATTAGCGATAGTGGTGGGGACCACATCGCATCGCAACATCGGAAGCGATCAACACAATGGATAGTTGGAGGAACATTAGCGATCCTGTGATTGCGATTGCGCGGGGCCCATATCGCATCGGCAGTTGGCTGTTATGATTGCGATGGCGTGGGGCCCTTATTGCATCGACGGTTGGCTTGGAATCTTGTGATTGCGATGGCGTGGGGCTCATATCGCATCGCAACGTCGGTGAACATTGGTTCAACAGTCCTTTGCAGACGATCACTTGAAAACTTGTGATTGTGATTGGAGCGGGGTCCACATTGCATTGAAGAATGACAGTTGTGCAAGGGACATGCAATAAAATTTGCGATGCCATGATTGCGATGGATGTGGGACCTCATCGCATTGCTGAAACTCTTTGATGTGCATGTTTTAAGAACTTTGAAAGTTTACGATGCGATAGTGTTAAAACTATCATAGCATCGCATCGCTGCTTGTGATGCAACGAACTCGTGTTGCCTCGAAACATTAACTACGCTAATATGTAGGTAAGGCTTTAAAGCCTAATTCAAGCTATAATCAAAGCTCTGGCGTTGCTGGCGAGACTTTGAGTCTGAGCCATTACTCTATTCCTGCGTGAAATCAGCTACCGCCTTAGATAAATATCAAGGGGCCGATTCTTATCTGCTCTGCACTTCACTTGTCTGAGCTTTCCAATCCTTTTGCAATTCACTTCAACAATTACTGTTGATTGATATCAGTAGTTGGATTTAATTTCCAACACTCCCCCTTAATTTCAACTACTGTGTTTTTTCTGCATACCCAGGCAATCCCTGAAATGATCGAAGCTTTTCTGAGCTAATGACTTTGTGAGGATATCTGCAAACTGATCCTTTGTTTTGCAGTGTTACAAAACAATCTCACCATTGTTAACCAATTCACGTATGAAGTGAAACTTGGTGTTGATGTGCTTTGTCCTTTTATGAAAAACAAAATTTTTAGATAATCCTATCGCTGAGCTATTATCACAGTAAATGGTTGTGATGTGTTCTTGTTCATGGCACAAATCTCTGAGAACTCTTCTCAGCCATACTGCTTGGCATGCTACTATTTTTGCTGCTAGATATTCTACTTCTGCTATAGATAAAGCAACTACTGGTTGCTTCTTTGAAGCCCATGAAACTGCTCCTGATCCTAAATGAAACAAATATCCTGATGTGCTCTTCCGATCATCAACACTTCCAGCCCAATCAATGTCAGTGTAACCTGTCAACATGAAACTTTCAGAAGAGGAGTATAATATACCAAACCCCTTCATTCCATTTACATGCCTTAGAATTCTCTTGGCTGCTTTCCAATGAGTTTCTTTTAGTCTTTCCATGAATCTGGAGATTAAGCTAACAGCATGCATAATGTCCGCCCTAGTTGCAGTCAAGTACATGAGGCTGCCAACTATGCTTTTATACAACTTTGGATCAAAATCCTTGCTGATATCTTCTTTACTCAATTTCAACCCCATTACAATTGGAGTCACAGCTGCTTTGTTGTTATGCATGTTAAATCTCTTCAACACTGCTTATACATATTTAGCTTGAGAAACGAAAACACCATTTTCACTTTGATCTACTTCAATTCCAAGAAAATATCTTAAGAAGCCCAAGTCAGTCATTTCAAATTCTCTTTTCATGACTGCTTTAAAATCAGCAATGAGAGAAGCATCATTGCTAGTAAAAATTAAATCATCTACATATAAAACAACAATAAGTATCTTTCCATCATTCTACTTTATGTAGAGTGTGGGTTCACCATCACACTTCTCAAACCCATTTTCAATCTGGTAAGCATCTATCCTATTGTACTATGCTCTTGGAGCTTTATTCAGCCCATAAAAATCTTTCTTCATCTTGCATACTTTATGCTCTTGGCCTTCAACTTCATAGCCTGGAGGTTGTTCAACATAAACCTCTTTTTTCAACACTCCATTCAGGAATGCGGATTTTATATCCATCTGATAAATCTTCCATTTGTCTTGTGCTGCAATAGACAACATAGTTCTCATTGTTTCCATCCTTTCCACTGGTGCAAAGGTTTCATCATAGTCTCTCCTTTGTTGCTGCTTGTAGCCTTTAACAATAAGTCTAGCTTTGTGCCTTACGATCTTGTCTTCAGCATTGATTTTGGTCTTGTAGACCCACTTAACTCGAATAACTTCTTTGCCTTTAGGTAGATCCACTAACTCCCATGTATTACTCTTCTCAATTGCACCAATTTCTTCATGCATTGCTTCAATCCATTTATCTTTATTTACAACATCTTCAAAATGAATTGGGTCATCAACATGACAATATAAAGTGAATAAAGAATTCAGACCAGTATTGTTACTTACCTCTCCTTGTTCATAAATCTCACTCAGATTTCCGAATCTTGGTCTTCTTGGTGTGCTTGGATTTCCATTCAAATTTGAAGTCGTTTCTGATCCCTGTGGTGTGCTTGGAGAAGCACTTAATTGACTTCTCAAGGTTTTTCAAATTATAGCTTATGGTGTGGTTTGTTGTGCTTGTGGTGGTGGAGGAGGAGCCACCGAAGAAGGGTTATTAGTTTATGTTCCTTCTTCTTCTTCTTCTTCATGAGATAGAGTTGTCTTCATGTTCACAGCCTTTTCTAGACTTCCATCCCAAGCTTCTTCTTCACAGAACTGCACATCTCTGCTTACTATTAATTTCTTGGTGGATGGATTATAAAGTTTGTATGTTTTTGACTCATCATAGTAGCCAATAAAGACACACTTATCCCCCTTAATCACGCTTCTTCCGTATCTGATCCGGTACATGTGCATATGCTACACAGACGAATACTCTCATGTGAGTGACAATTTTCTTTCGTCCACTCCATGCTTCTTCTAGAATTTTTTCCATGATAGCTTTAGTCGGGCATCTATTCAAGATGTACGCTGTGCAAGTGACAAATTCTACCCAATACTCATGTGGAAAATGTTTTTCCTTCAACATACTTCTGACCATGTCCAAAATGGTCCTATTTTTCCTTTCTACAACACCATTTTGTTGAGGTGTATACCTCGCGGTGAATTTCTTTTGTATGCCATTCTCTCTAGAAAAGTGCAGAAAGTCCTTGGAGATGTACTCTTTTGTTGTGATGGTGGGTTAAGAGGTCCAACAAAATCAATAGCCCACTTCTCAAAAGATTCAAGGACTACCTGGGGTTCTAAAGGAGTTACATCGAATCAACCAAGCTGCCCCATGCGCTGGAAACTGTCACACCTTCAGACATAAGTTTGTGCATCTAGGACGATAGAGGGCCAATAATATCCCATATGTAACACCTTATGGGATTTTCTTTTATCTGCAAAATGCCTTCCAAAAGGGCCATCATGGACAGCCTTCAACACTTCGTAGATATCATCCTTAGGTACACAAAGCCAAACTTCCTGATCAACTCCTGTATGAAAAAGGTATCCTGTCATCTAGGAATATTGGGCACTATGATGAATGATTTTCCATTATTCCCTGTATGCCAAATGACAAGGCACCTTCCTTGTAGCAATATTAGTAATATCTACATACCATGGAGGATTAGTATAAATTGCAAATATATGCTCATCCGAAAAACTATCCTCTATTTGTATGCCTTCATCATTATTATCCAATATAGATAGAAAATCAACAACCACATTATCCTTCCCTAGTTTATCTACTATTTTAATATGAAATTCTTGAAGCAATAGCATCCATCTTGTAATGCGACCAAGAGTGATAGGTTTGTTCATAAAATACCTTATTTTTGCATGATCAATATGTACAAAAGTAGGATACCTGGTGATATAGTGTCGGAACTTGTTAATAACATAGATGAGAGTCAGGAATTATTTTTCACACACTGTGTAATTCAACTTAGAAGGATTCAAATTCTTGCTGACATAGTAAACTGCATACGGTGTCTTGTCTACCTATTGTCCTAAGACTTCTCCCACTATTGTCTGAGAGGCATCAACAAGTATATGAAATGGTAATGCCCGATCAGGTCCTCAAAGGATGGGAGCTTCACAAAACAGTCCCTTGATCTTCATAAAAGTTGTTTCACAGTCCTCTGTCCACAAAAATTCTGCATCTTTTGTTAGCAACTAAAAATATGGATGTGTTATTTTAGAAAAAATTTCTATAAAGGGTCTATAATAACCAACACAACTGATAAAAATACGTACCTATGTGGGTGTCTTAGGTACGGGGAAATGCAGTATTACCTTTACTTTGGTTGGATCAACTCAAATTCTAGTAGAAGATAGAAAATGTCCCAATACTATTCCTTCTTCCCTCATCATGTGACATTTCACTGTACTCAGAGAATCATGGGTCTGTTTGCATCTTTCGAGTAATTTTTCCAGATTCGCCAATCCTTCTTCAAATGAATTCCCATATGGAGTAAAATCACCCATATAGATTTTAACGTTTTCATCGACTAAATCAGATTTAAAAAAAAATAAAAAAAAATCCCATAATTTTCCTCTGGAAAGTCGCAAGCACATTACACAAACCAAATGGAAGAACTTTGTATGAAAAGGTCCCCCATGCGCATGTAAAGGTTATCTTATATTGGTCCTCTGGGGCTATCTGTATTTGATTATACCCCCTAAACCCATCTAAGAAGGAGAACAACTTCTTCCCAGTCAGCGTGTCTAGGACTTGGTCAATGAATGGAAAAGGGAAATGGTGTTTTTGAGTTGCTTTGTTTAATTCCCTATAGTCCACACATATCCTCCATTTACCATTATTTTTCAAAATTACAACCAGTGGGGACACCCATTGGATGTCCGAGATGGGGTAAATAATCCTACGTCCATTAATTTATGAAGTTCATCCTTGACAATGTTCTTTAAGGAGGGATTCATTATCCGTTGGTGTTGTCTCACAGGACGAAAGTCTTCCTTAATGTAAATACTATGAGTACATAAACTAGCAGGAATCCCCTTCATATTGGTATAATCCTAGACGAAGGTTTACCTATGGTTTCAAAGAACTTTTAGGAGTTGTTTTGTTTGGGATTCTAAAAGATTCAGGTTGATGTTCAGTGTTTTTCTTGGTTCAATTTCAATATGAATACTATCATGGGATGGATTTGCAGGGATGTTCTCAATTTCATCTTCTAGTTCAATATTTTCCTGCGTTTCATAGCTCATGGCAGATTCTAGAATATGACAAGTTGAATTAGAAATATAATAGGGATAATTAATAAAAGTGTTAATGGTATCATCCTCAAATTCTATTTTGAATTGAAGGGCCTACCCAATGGTAAGGATCGGTCTAATTTCTTAATTTTCAAGTTCAGATTCTTTCATTGGTAGAGGTTTTCACTTGGATAATGGCTTCCCTGATGGGCTTGGTTCTGCAGGAGGATAGAGAGTGAGGTTATTTGTGACCATCCAATTTGATATAACCATATTTCTAGATCGACACCCAATCTAGGAATCTATGGTTGTGAGCCAAGGTCTTCCCAAAATCAAGGAATGACCACCAACTGGGGATCATGTTTGTAATACAAGGAGGTCCACGGGATAGTTCCATGAGTCTACCGAAATATTAATGTCTTCCAACTTCCCTACTGGTTTGATTGTAGACCTATCTGCTAATTCCAAGACAATAGGGGTCAGCTTAATTTTTATAAGACCCAATGCATTCATTGTTTCGAGGTAATGACATTTATGGCGACACCCAAATATATTTCAACCCCATTAATCTGTATCGTTAGTATTGAATTCCCTGGGTCCCCATATTTTACAGGAATGTATTTTCCCAGCATGATGTTAGATAATTTTCCCATCACATGGATGGAAACGGATCCCTTAATTTCTTTCCAAGTTTCTTAGAACAATATTATTTGAGAGTTTTTGTGTAAATGGGTATGTCCCTCATAGGTTGGATGAGGGGAATTTTAACAAATATATTTTGTAATTTCTGTAGAAAATCAAATTATGCTTTAGGTATATGTTTACTCAGGACCAATATTTCATGATATGGTGGATTGACTAGACATCCCTAGTTTACAGTAGGCTGAGGAGGTGTTTGATTTACAATGTTTTGGTCTGGTTTATCTCCAAATGTTTTTGGTTCTGGTTCCATAAGTTCTTTCTCAACTTTTTCAATGATAATAGGTGAAGTTGGATCATTCACTACTCACCCAGATTGTAAGTTTATTCCGTTAATCCCTGCAGCATAAATTCTATATGATGGAAGGTTGAGAGTGTCAGCTTGTTGAACCCCTTTATTGTTAGGATTTGGGTTGGGTTGGATAGGAAGTTGAGGTTGAAGGGGTGGATTACCTTGATGTACATTGCAAGGAAGCTGTCTAGCAGGAGAGGGTCCACACCAGTTCTGAGCCCATGGAGGATTCAAACTATTCTGGGGAAACCACTATTGCCATGGTGGATATTGATATTGAGGGCATACTGGTGAAAAAGGTATAGAATGGGGACCCATATTAAAATTATTAAAATACTGAGATGGGTCCTAAGGCATACCTAGATTCATATTCAGTGGTTGGGGCTGCCATGGCTTCTTCAATCCCATGAAATGCAATTGATCCACCACACTTTCTTCACTTGCTCCTTGAAAAACTGCCTTCAATATTGGCAAGGAAGCGCACGAGATGGACACATGGGCCTGTTTGAAAATTGCATAGGATTCAACTCTATTCAATGGACATTCCTTTACCAGATGTTTCTTTCTTATTCGAGGGCATAATATGGCCATAGTCTTCTCCAACTTCATTTTCTTTTGTTTCCCTTGCAACGTGTCCATCTGGGCAGATAGTGTACTTAGGATATCATTCCTCAGGTTATCTAGTAGATTTCTGATTTCCACCTTTGTGACCCCTCCACCAAAAGTTTTTGATGACCGAATTCCTTGTCCATTTCTTGCAGCCTCGCAAACATTGGATTCATAGCCCGCAGATGGTATCGAATTCTTCCTTTGATGTATCCCCTTTCCTACTATGTTTAAAAGCTATAAAGAATATTTCGTTAGTGCCCAGAGAAGGATGATCTTCAAAGTATCTTTATCCAGGTCACTATGGCCTGACCTCTGAAGTATATATTTAAATCGCTCCACAGAGTCTTCCATATTCTCATCTTCTTTCTACACAAACTTAAAAATCTGCTCCTTTATGTCACGGGATTTACAGTAATCCTGGTATCTCTCTAAAAAAATTTCCTTCATCTCATCCCATGAGGAGATAGTATTTCGCCCTAAACCCATGAATCATCGCAATAATTTCGCCTTTAAGGTCGGAGGAAATATCTTTAATTTCTGAGCATAAGCGATATAGTCTTACCCTTGACAAACAATATCACATTCAAAGAGGAATGTATTGGGTTCCTCAGAAGAAAGCCCATGAAAACTAGGAAAATTTGTTAGAAGGATGGGCTTCATTGGTGCATCACCTATGATGTCGCCAACTGGGAAATCAATAGTGGAAGTTGCAGGTGCCATAAATATCCTTAAATACTCACCCGAGATTTCAACTAGTTCTGCAACTGATATTTTGATTGATTCAATTGCAGGAGGTTTCATAACAATTTCTTGATCTTGTGGTGATGCAAACTCTTTCATAGCTTCTTCTTCCCCATTGTAATTACTTAATTCCTTAGATCCCCTACTTGCAATTTCTTCTCCTTCTACCGACAACAGGGTTCTTTCTTCTACTGATACTATGTTTAATTCTTCTTCTATCATTGAGATGGTTCTCTATGGTACCGTGGATGGCCCTGGATGCACAACTGACTGGCCCTCGGACTTCATCTGAGTCCTTACCTTGACAACAACATGAGAATATGCTTTTGATTCAGCTTTTGCGATGATCTCTTGGATATAAGTATTCCTTCCCAGATCCCTTCCTTTCTTTATGGGTCTTCCTCGATCCCTCTTATTTGAATATTTTTTCATACAATTGGTAAGAAGAAATCATAATAACAGTTGTGCTCAGGTCCTGGAGTAGGAAAAAACAATTTCCTCCCTAGGAAGAGAGATTGGGCTCAAGCAGAAAACCAAACAAACTTAAAAAAATGAAAGCTTGATTCAAACACAAAATTGCACAAACTTGAAAATTTAAGGTTCAGGACCTAAATTAGGGTAATCAAATACCCTCCCTAGGATGAGAGATTGGCCCCTAGGAAAAAGATCAAAACAGAAAACAGTACAAAGAAGAAAAAAAACAGAACACTACATTCAAGACTTAAATTAGGGTAACAAATTCCTTCCCTAGGATGAGAGATTGATCTTTGGATCAATGTGGATCATGTTCTTGCACCTTGTTAGCCTTCCCTGAGAACGACGCAAAACTTTTGGTGTCCGAGTGTGAATAAACTATTCAACCCTTTCCCACTTTAATTCATCAATCTGGGTGTGTATATTATTTCAAGGTAATGCACAAGGTATATGCAAGAGCAATGCCATAATAAAAAATTAATCACAGATTTAACAAGTGAAATAAACAAGAACCACTGTTAGAGTAGTTAAAGATAAATTCTAGAGTTACAAAATGATTCACAGAAATTGAAGGAAATTACCATAAAAAAATTTAAAATGTACAAACAAAAATGAGAGAACAACACACAAAAATAACACAAGACCTGATCAGAAGAGTGGGTCCAACTCTTTGACCAAGGCTGCGATGGAATCACAGCTTATAGAGAGAATAAAAAAATGGCTTGCATTCAATTAATTGAAGAATATTATGTAACAAACTTGATCTCTTGCATGGCTGACCCGATTCAGAGCCTTGAAACCCTTCTTATACAATTTTTCAAAAAAATGTTTCTCAAATCTGAAAACTAATGCCTAAAAGTATACAATTTTTAAAATAGTCAAACTAGTTGCCAAGAGAAAACAAGAAAGGCCTGGAATAGGTCTAGAATAGGTTTGGAACCTATTATTTTGTTATAGCGATATAAAAATGGTGCTGTAAACACAGATTTGCTCCTATGATTTGCAGGTACGACCCTTTGACCACCGGATCTGCAGAAATGACAGAATTAGTAAATTGTGTGGGAAAAATCCCCATGACTATTATTTCCTTAATTAAACATTCTAGATAAGACAATGGAAGGGGGTTTGCCTTGTGCATTTAGATCATTTAAGAATTATTATTGATAGAAAGAAGTGAAATATTGGGTGAAAATGAAGGGAAAAAGTATGCAGATTTGGTACCCAACGACCTACACCACATAAATTTGCAATTCTAACAAATATTTGCTAGAAAAAATTAAAATTAAAATTAAAAGTGAAATTAATGGCTCCATATTAATTTAAAATTTTTAAAAGGAGATAGGTAAAATTATAAAATAAACCTCCTTCTCTATGTTGAATGCACAATATCTTGGAATCTTAAGGTCACTAGAGTGAATATCTTGGTATCTTGGAAGCCTCAACACATTTCCTCCCCTCCATCCTCCACTCTTTAGGTTGTTATATTTCCTTTGTTGCAACATTTTTGTAGTAAGATCATAGGCATGTTCAATTCTTTCGATGTATCCCCTAATTACTTTACATGATATTAGGTAATATGGAAAACTAATTAAAAATTTACATGATATTTTTTTTTCTATTTTATTATAGTCCACATTGCTTTTCTATTTAAAGAATATTTTATTTTTAATTTAATAGGGAGGGACATACTTACACATCGCCTTCACACTTGGCGCATTTGAACAACGAATCTGTGAAGAGCCTAAAGGGATCAAATATCAAACTTGAAAAAATATTTACACATTAATTAATCTATTTGAGTGTTTCGTAAATGTGGATTCCCAGAATAGCTTTTTCTTTACACCCCTTTTTGCATCGTATTTTCCTTCTTTTCCTATCACTAGCAACCTAATAAGGCAAAAAACACTTTATTTTGAAAAGGTAAAGTATTTGTGTGCCATATTCTGCATATTACTTAATATACCCTATTGTTTGTTAAATATTACATTCAGCTGTGAAATTGATACAATTCTGCAACTTTTCCACAGATCCGCAACTACCTCCACTGTTAGCAGGGTTCCAGTGCATCAAATCAAAAAAGGATTACATGGATGGATATAGGATGATCCCCTCATGGATTTCCTCCTACTTACCCGAACCTATTCATCAAGAATATCGCACATTCCATCAGTCAAAGATAGCAGTCAACAAGTTGCAGCATCCAGGAACAAAGTCTGGAAATAACATGACTCTATGGATTTGCTTTTCAAATAGAAAATCGACATATAAATTATATTTCATTTTTTACTTTAAGTTGTATAAGGATTCAAATAGAATATCCATAGGCTTAGAATATGTGTATTTTTGAACGCATTCTATAAAAGCATAACTATGTGTATTCAGGGCGCACCAACTTTCATTTCCTGAAAATTTTGTTTGAATATTTTTATGTTAATTT
The DNA here is from genome assembly GCA_034641835.2 of Pinus albicaulis. Classification (NCBI taxonomy): domain Eukaryota; kingdom Viridiplantae; phylum Streptophyta; class Pinopsida; order Pinales; family Pinaceae; genus Pinus; species Pinus albicaulis. The sequence goes on from CM076582.1 coordinate 112,969,014, forward strand.
AAAATTCCGTTTCGTGAAATCTGATGCATTGATAGAATTAGTAACCTACTGCATTTTGGAGGGCCCTTGAAAGTGGACCAGGTCATTTTACTTTCATTTTGTATGCATCTTAACCACATTGCCATTTCGAAATTTGGTAAATTCTTTTGATTCGCGCTTTATTTACATAGATCAATTCAATAGTTCAATGCTTTGGTTGTGTTATTTTGTAGAATAATTGCTTCAATTCAATCTGTTTTATTGTAGGAATTTAGGGGGTAAGTTCGTTAGATCAAACACCAAAGGTCACCTCTCACAAATATATCACAAATCAGTACACCAATATTTGACATGGTTAAAACCCTCAAAGAAGGAAACAATCCATGGCCTGAGCCAACATGGTCACTTCATGCAATTTATTAATATAATAAAGAGAAATGACCCTCCATGTTCTTTAAATATAGATCATGGACCAATCGGGTGTTAAGTCATGGTTAAGTTTCGGTAATACTGAGGAGAGATTGAATCGTCAGATCACTACATATCGTGACCATCGAATTATAAGTTACAAATGTACATAGTAAAGAAACACACTTTACCTAACTCTACACTAGACCAAGTTATACTTAAATATTTCCTATCTGTCGGAATATCCTAACATCCACCCTTAAGAACAACTCGGGATAGGATTGAAGGATTTACAGAGGTGACACAAAAGGAGATTGTTTCCTATGTGTCAAAATATCCTAACTTCCCCCCATAAGAACAAATTGGGATAGGATTGAAGGATTTACAAAGGTGACACAATAGGAGATGGAAGGAGACATTAGAGCCTATCCCCCCATAATGATAACTTTCTTGCACTCTAAGCATAGATCGAAGTTTGGTAAAATTCGATTCTATGAGAGCCTTTGTATATATGTTGACAATTTGATCATTGGTTGAACAGTATTGCACTTTGAGAACATGATCATGAATGAGATTTTTTATGAAGTGTATATGAAGCTAAATGTGTTTCATATTGATGCAGGCCTAGCCTGCAAACCCAGAATCTTTAATCTCTGTGCATATCAGCGTGCATCTCAGTTTTTTCCCCAAACCAAAACTTCAATAGTTGGCAATTTCACACAATACCATGTGCATGCGGAAGTTTATCTTTCATGAATTGAAACTTATCAAAATATAAGACTCAAACACCATTCAATCTATATCAAAGCTTGATTTTTTTTATGCACCTTTTTCATCAGTTAACATTCAACGGTTCAATGCATTAGAGACCTTTATAAAAGCCCCATAAAGGATTTTAACCAATCACTAGTTTTATTGCTTGGTCTCTACCATACACATGTATGCAAATCTGTCATGGCAAGAAGCTTAAAGAAATAACTTTTAAGCAGTATACAATTTAATGAAGTTTATATGAAGCCTCCACGCAAACACCACCATAACATTGATCCCCACAAAATAACATGTCCTCGAAC